>MU227940.1:5465898-5492871 GCA_018584345.1 Thuja plicata | reverse complement strand
CTGAAAACTTGAATCAAAATTGCATTGTTACTATGCTGAATTGTTAGCTCATTTTCATAATCTCATATAGCTTAATTTCAATTTGCAAAATAGAATAGCTTCAATTTCTAGATTAAATTGCATTGAATTCATGTAGCATTCATGTTTAGATTATCATTCATATTTCAATTTTTAGCATAATCTTTGCATTTCATAGCATTCATCATGGTTAAAAATCCTTCATTCTTAGATGGTCCATAGTTGTGAGGCCCTCGTCCTGAGAGCAAATTTCAAAACTCCATCTAGATAGAAGGCAACAGATCGAATCACGCAGACAGTCAGGATGAATAACTCATATTCAGTCTTGGCTGTACCTAGTGAAGAATGACTATGTTGAAGTGTGTGGTTGATTTAGAAGGCCAAAATTAACTCATACAGTATCAAGCTATGCATTATCATATCAGTTCAGGGGCTTGAATGGCTACAAGAAAACCAGTGGTCTTGACTAACCCACTTTCCTTCAACTTCTTAGTGACAGGGTGCATTTGATCAGCCTTAAATATATTCTAAAAGTTCTGCATATCAAAGAAATTCAAAGAGGTGTCTATGATCTTATGCCAGTCAGAGCTGATGCCATTCAATTTATCGAATCCCATAAATTTGGAAGCCATGCTTTGAATGATTTGATTTGGGAATTCAGAATATCTCTCTAGAATGCAGGGGCAAACAATAATTAATATTAGAGGCTTCAAATTCAAATAATTTGTCAAACAAATGGCAGCTCCTATTTTCAACCTTCAACTAATTTTATAACTTTTCAATTCTTACCGTTTAACGGCCGACTTCCCATGCCACATGAATGAAAAGACTCAAGCATTAATGAAAAAGTCTGTTATAAAGTAAAATGACTTTATTTGAATTAATTACTTTTCTTCCACGAGCCATTGAGAAACATATTTTCACTTTAGTAACTGTAATAGTAGCTTTCCTGAATTAGTGGAG
Source organism: Thuja plicata (assembly GCA_018584345.1). NCBI lineage: Eukaryota > Viridiplantae > Streptophyta > Pinopsida > Cupressales > Cupressaceae > Thuja > Thuja plicata. Next base: position 5,491,890 of record MU227940.1, on the reverse strand, counting down.
AATTACTTTTCCACTTCTCCTTTGGATGGAGAAATGCTTTTGGTGTGCTCTCTATTCAAGAATCCACTGAAGGAAAATTTTAGCCTATTGAGATGCTAAAATGATATGTGTTGATTTCATCATCTTTCTTCATGCCTTGGGTCACTCATGAGATTGATTCCCCTTCAAAAATCCTCCATTTTAATAGTTTGGCAAAAAACATACCCCAGGGGTCTAAACCCGCCTGTAGGAGTGGTGGAAAAGCCATTTTCCACTTTTCCGCCAGCAAGCTTACATCTTAGATTTCTCTCCATTTAATCATTCCTCTCATCCTACAAAGATGATTTCAAATGCAATAATCTTACTAAACCCAAATCATCCACTTTAAAACTTTACTAACTGCCGAGACATCATGGAATGGTCATCTGCGGAAAATGCACTCTGCTGGTGATTTTCCACCAATGGAGAAGCCTGAAACCAATTTTCAGCTAGTGAAGCAATATGATGTATTCAAGCTACATATTCCAAAATCACAAAAGATAAATGTTAGAAATCTCTTAATTGTGACCTTTATCAGATTTGGGATCTTAAACTTACCTGATTAAACACAACTTTAGATACAAATCCCCCAACTCACAAAGGAGAAGTGAAATTGGGAAAATCTGATAAAGGCCTCCTAGTCTAAGGGGAAAGCTAGACTTAGACTCCAGAAACTCACAACACTTTCAAGAACACTAATACATACTAAACATCCACTTTTCTCTAAAGATACGCAGACCAAAAGTGGGGCAACAATTGGCTCTATCTGGGAACTTGGAAATTCACATGTCCAAGCAAGGAACTCAAATCTCTTATTTCACAAAGCTCAATTAAAGGTGGCTCACAACAAAAATAAAACAAGACATGGAAAGGAAAGCATAAAGGAAGCCTAACTAGGAAAACAAAAATAGGAACGAAACATAAGGTAACTATTGTACAATATAGGGGTTAGCTATTTTAAATTCAGATCTGATAGAGCTTCAAATCCTGACCATTATACGTTAGGGGTGGTACCTCACCATCTAGATATGTCAGTTTAAAATAATTCTTCTCAAACGTCTGATGGATCTTGAAAGGTCCTTTCCACAATGTTTCAAATTTTTCATGCATGCCTTTCGGTGCCCTACGCTTGTCCCATAACAACACCATGTCTCCCTCCATAAATTTACGAGGTCTGCTCTTTTTATCAAACAAGTTCTTCACATGCATTTTTTGCCATGTGATGTGATCAACCATTTTTTCCCTTTCTTTTTCCAGTTTGTTCAGGTACATAATCCTCTTTTCTAAACCATCTTCGTATATGCCATCCTCTACTACTATTCTCAGTTTTCAAGTTGCTAACTCCAATGAAAATGGAAGATTGGCTTCTACCCCATAAACAAGTTCAAAAGGAGATACACTAATGGCTCTTTTGGGAGTCACTCTATCCACCCAGAGGGCTACATAGATTTTCTTATACCAGGTTCTCTGGTTATCTGCCATGAGCTTTTTCATGATGTTTACAAAATTTTTATTGCTAGACTCAGCTTGACCGTTCCTTGAGGGAAATAATATGATGAATGACTAATCATGATGCCATACTCAAAGAAAAATTCATTAATTTATTGAGAAAAAAAGTATGCAGCATTATCCATAACTAAATTAATAGGCACACCAAATCTTACCAGAATGTTTTCTTTGATAAACTCACATACTACCTCTGAAGTAGTTCTCTTGGTTTCTTTCACCTCCACCCATTTCATGAAGTATTCAGTCATAGTGATTATGTAGGTATGACCTGTGATAGATGTGGGATTTATAGGACCAATAAAATCAAGACCCCACTGCTGAAAAGGACCCTTGATTATCACTGGTCTCAAGAGTAGCGCTACCAACTGAGGCTTTATAGTAAACATTTTGCATTTTTCACATCTTCCTACCCAATGGTAAGCATCTATAAACACTCCCAGCTAGTAATAACACTATCACAAAATATTGAATGTAGTTACCGATGAGGAGAAGTGTCCCCCACAAGCTTCATCATGAAACACCTTTAATAGCTTCTCTTGTTGTTGTCTGTGGACACACCGGAGGAAAGTTCCATCTATAGATCTCTTATATAGTTTTTCCTCCCAAATTACATATTTAGAAGCTTTCAATTTCATATCTCTTCTTTGCTTCAAAGTTAATCCTTCAAGGTATCACCATATGTCAGGAAATACACAATGTTTTCAAACCAAGGGTCTTGCATACTTACTGCCAAAACCAAATGCGTAGCTTCTAGATCTTCGTCTGCTTGGTTTTCCACCACCGCCTTGCATAGTGCATTCCCTCTCACCAACTTGGTGGGCTTGATCTCTATGTCATATTCTTGGGTTTTAGCCACCCATGCGCCTTTGTTGTTACATCCTACATCATGTTGATTCAATATACTTTTTACTACAATATCAGACACATATATCAGAGAGTGAGAGTGTAAAATGTAGAATCTGAAATTGTTTAAATCCTTTACAACTGTGAAAGCATGCTTTTTAGTCTGAGTGTATCTTAGCTCATGATTTTTTAGAGGTATTCTCATAAAAGAAATTGGAACTTGAATTCCCTCCTTGTTCTCCTGCATGAGGATGGTTGATAGAGTATGTTCAAAAGAATAACAATAGATTATGAAATCTTTCTTATAATCTAGGTGACATAACATAGGAGCATTGGCTATGGTGTTCTTTATGCTTTTGAAAGCTTGTTTACTAGGGTCATTCCACTTGAAACTCACATTTCCCTTCATCGTGTCCACTATGCATTTGGTAATCTCAGAAAAATATGGAACGAACCTCCTGAGAAAGTTTACCTGACCAAAAAATGATTTCACTCCAATTTTTTTCACAGGTAAACTCAATTGCTAGATTGATCTTACCTTTTCTAGGTCAATCCTTATGCCTTCTTGGGAGACAATGTGACCCAACAATTTCCATTTAGTTACACAAAAAAATGACTTCTTGGGGTTCAACGAAATCTCATTTTCTCGACACCTTTGCAATACTCTTTTTATATCATTTATGTGATCTACTCTTTTCCTATAAAATATAGTAAGAACATCCAGATACATACCAATGATTTTATTCTTTATATCACTGAAGGAAAGTTCCATACCTCTCTAAAAGGTGGCTCCAGCATTGATTAACTCGAATGGCATCCTGTGATATGCAAAGTTGCCCCATGGAGTAGTGAAAGTCATTTTATGCTAGTTTGCTTTCTCAACTTTGATCTGGTTATACCCTAAGAAGCCATCTAACATAGACATCATTTCAGTTCTATCCATGATCTACAAGAGATGATCCATGTTGGGTAGAGTGTAATTGTCTTCCAAGGAAGATTTATTAAGGTTTCCAAAGTCAACACAGATTCTTATTTCTTCATTCTTCTTCCTCACAGGCACTATATTCGCTACTCAGGTAGAATGATGGATAGGGTATATGATCCTTTCCTTGAACATTTTATCAACCTCCATGAATATGGCATCAACAAATTTGTGTTTGTAATTCCTTTTTTTCTCTCTGATTGGAGTTGCCTTGGGTTTTAAGGGAATCTAGTGTTTTAATTTCCCGTTCATAAAAATTCTCAAATCTTCATAACTCCAGGCGAAAACATCTTGGTATTCTAGAAAGAGTTTCTTGGCCTCTTTCCTCTCCTCTTCGGTATAACATTTCCCAATGTTGATCATCTTGGGATTTTTCTCAGTTCCTATGTTCATTCCCTCATATTCGCCAGTGGTAGGGCCTCTCTCGATTCTCTTCTTCTTAACAAAGGTGTCATGCCTATTGAAAAGCTTCTCAAGAGTGACCAAATTGGGAGGAATGATAATACCTTGCAACTGGATGGCATCTAACTTATCCTTCTTTTTCTTGTCCTGGTGGTCTCCTTTAGTTTTGTTAGGAAAATCTTTATGGAAGTCACCACTGCTCTTTAGAAAGAGAAGGATATTCTTGTCATCTTAAAACACTTGCCAATTTTCTACATTATCGGGCACAGATGGTCAATATACAACCTCCACTTGGTACTTCTTATCTTTGAATTCTAGGTGAGGGAGGAGTAGTGAGGCTGACATTGCCAAGGAGTCTACCTTGGAATTCAATTCTCTTAGCACATATTCAATAAAAAATGCATCTAGTGCTTCTATTTCATCCCATACTATGTTCCTAAAGTTTTTTAATCTGTGATTTTTAATAGAGTATTGATTCTTGACTTGACACACGATTAGCTCAACATCACCACAAGCTCTCAAGATCTTCACACCCTTTTCCTTTGAAGTGATAATCCCTAATAGAAGGGCTTCATACTTGATAGTATTGTTGGTGTTCCCAAACTCCAATTTATAAGTCATGGGGTCACATACTCCATCTGGTGATATTAAGACCATACCTACACTATATCCTAACAATGCACAACTTCCATCATATTCAAGAGTCCAGATATGTGGTGGCATTTCTCCAGTAGAAAACTACTTTTCCTCTTCTCCAGGATCCATTTCCTCATCATGATCATTAGTGGATAGCATATAGTTACCAAATTCATTTTCTTGATACAAAATTTGGGCTTTAGGGTCATTAGATTTCAGCACTGTGAACTTAGCTTTCTCCTCCGGGACCAGTTTTATCTTTTTGTTGCCCATTGGGATCAAAGCTTGGGAGCAATCCAGATTTATCTCCCTTCCAAGGTCTCTACAAAAACTCCTTCTTAACGGTAAACCATAACTAGCGGGTATATCAACAACAAGGATTGTTAACAACATTTTCTTCTTAGGGTGTGCTGCCAGGGCCACTTCAGCATCTTTAATTTGGCTGACCAGGGGTACTTGCTTGGAATCCATAGAGTAATATGTACCATGGGCTTTAGTGAGAGTAATTCCTAAAGCTTTACCTACAGTTGATGTAATTATATTATCTGAGGCTCCAGAGTCTATTATGCAATTGCTTATCTTGCAACCATTGATATATAGTGATACATAGAATGGGTCAGGCTTTTGGCCTGGGAAAGTAGCCAAAACAAAAGGTTCCCCTTGCTTAATTGGTTCCAAAAATATAGAATCACTTGCTATGGTTGTCATGAAATTTTGGTTTAACTCCTGATTCCCTTCCTTACAGTAATATACTATCTTTTGCAATTCTATGGGATTAGACTTAATATAGTCTATAGGAGAAATCTGAATTCTAGAATCTATACAGAATTGAATAATGTCAAAAGAGTTTTGTTCCTTACCTAGTTGTAAAATCCTTACCCCTTGATTTCCCTCCTTAGAATAGGAGGTAGATGCCTCACTATTTTTAGGTGGAGGTGTTGAAGTAGGGCCTTTATCTTTCTGACTCCAGGTCAAGACTATATAAGAGGTCCCGTCTATGGTAGCGTAACATGCTGCTTCTTGTTATGAATCTGATTCATACTCTAAATATAAGTTTTTAGAGTCACCATGTGAGTATGAATTTGGTTCATCTCCAGACACTCCAACATTCCACTCGTTAGTCTGATGCATTTACCAAGCACAAACTACATCGGGGCAGCTTTCTCCATCATGATCTATAGTTAGGTGAAAGGAACACATGTTTTCTCTTTTAGGAGGAGCTTCTATAGCTAGCCTCTATCATGGAGTAGTTAACTATAATACCTTTCTATCAGCATTTCTCCCCTTTTTGTTTCTCCCAAGCTACTCTTGAAAGTTTCGCTAGTAGGGATTATTAAATCTAGGTAGTTGCCTCTTGAAGGAAATGAATTCATTGGATATTTTTTTAATCATCTCATCTGATGCTGTAGTATCACTAGTACTAGATCTAGATTGTAGCTCTCTCTTCCATTTCCTGGATGAGATCATATGTTCTTCAAGTTATACAATAGTTTTATGTGTGGCATCCAAATCTGTGGGGTTCACTCTTCTTAGATCATAATTGATGTCCAGTGGCATAGCACTTATGAAGAATGTTTTCAAATTTCCCGTTGTAGGCATGTCAGCTGCCGAAATACAATTTACAAGCTTATTGAATTTAGCTATAAAATCCCTCATATTGATAGAAGGTTCTTTCTTGATGGAATTTAATTGCATCAATGGGGCATGCTCGTCTTCAGCAGTTTTAAACCTTCTTTCAAAGGCATCTCTCATGGAGGCCCAATCTATGATAGAAGAATCAGGTAAGTGGTGAAACCAATTGGCAGCACCCTCACAAAGGGTCTCAACAAATAATTTGACAGTCATGTCCTCTTCTTGTAATACTAGGATATTAACTGAAGAAAAGAAGGCAGCAATGTGCTCATCTGTAGATACTTTCTCGTCTCCAAGAAATTTAGGAAAGTTCTTTCTAGAACCTGAAGGAAGAGGATTGTATGGTGCTAATTGTAGGGGTATGACTACAACATCCCAAGGGAGTGCCATAACTAACAGAGGTAGATAGGGTGTTAGGTTGATAACAGGAGGAGCAAATACTATGTGCAACATTAACACTTGACAAGTGGTAGGAAAAAGAGTTGATTGTTTAGGACGTGAAGGAGGCCTACTTTTTCTCTTAATATTTCTATTCTTCTGATGAGGTACTTCTAGTAGAGAAAAATCAAGGTTTTCAAGTCTCTCAAAAATTGGGTCTATGTCACCTTCCTTCTTTGCACTCCTAAGAAACCTCTTGGGCTCCAAGGTTCCAAATAGCCTTCTAGCCTAGCTTCATGCTCGGCTTGATGTTGTTCCCTTCTTATGTTTCTCCTTTGGATGGCTCTTTCAAGTGCTTATGCTCTAGCTTCTTCTTGTTCAAGCACTTGACTAGCATTTCTATAGTACTCTATGTCTCTTCTGTATTTCTAGGAAAAAGTGGTCAATGAGGAGATAAGATCCTCTTGATCGTCTTGGAATCTAAGATTCAGTTGGAGAATAGGAATTATGTTTTCATGGGGAAGCACCATCTTTCTCCATGATATCTAGAATAATGACTATTTGTATCCCCAGCAAAGTCACCAAAAATCTATTGGTAAATAGATTAATGTTCTTTGTTATAACTTTAAAATACCCAAATATTGAAGAAGCAATTGAATACAACAGTTGGGAAATTGTAATTGTAAACTAATTTCCCTCTGAATTTAAAGGTACAACTCCCTTATATGAATGATTTTCAGCAAATTTTGATCTTTCCTAATCTAACAGGGGTATGTTCTTGACCCAAGAATAGAAGAGGTAAACCAAGCTAAACCTAGATAGGAAATAGCTCAGTCAGGATAAATTCAACTCTAAATCTAGCCGATTCTAAGATTTCATCAATCAGATTAACTCCCAAAACTGGTAATGCATGAACAACTACTTAAAATACAGATGTAAGACTAAATATTAATGATGAAAGGATAATGAATCAATCTATATCATAGAAATGTTTCCCAAAATTAAGATAACAACAGTTTTTCCCCCTAATTAACTGTATCAAATCATAAAATAGAACTTTGGTTTGAATACAGATCGTAAATATAACTTCAAAGAAACAATCAAATTCAATAGAAAGATAAATTCAATGCAATGGAATAGTTAAAGCAATGGTATTCCAACACACACAATTGAATCCATAAAATGCTATCTTTCACACCAAAATTTAGCTGGCCATTGTATTGATTTTGGAAATAATACATATAGAGTTCTAGATTGGACCGTTACAAGAAGGGTAATCGAAATGGTTTAACTTCCCCAACTAGAAATTATAACCAAAGCTTTATCTATTACAATATTATCAAAAATAGTACAAGAGGGAATCTATCTGAGCTTCAGTTTCTTTCCCCTTGTCTAATTTAGCCCTATACACTATGACAGCTGTAATGAATTGAATGAGTTCTTTGTGCCTGTTGACGTGGACATTGGTATATCAGATGAGCCATCTGGAATGTTCTTTGGATAGGGTCTTGATTGCATCTATCCGATCATTCAGCTCCTCCATAGCTCTGAAAATGCATCCACTCAATTTCTGAAGTTCTGGCACCTTATCTAAATAAGAAGAAGATTGTTCTACTAGATTATGCAAATAATCAAAGAATGATTTCTGCATATTGGCTACTCCAATTATTTCTTTTCCTTGACCACTAGTTTTTTATTCTACATGAAGCCCCAGGAGGAATTTAAAATCTTTGTTATTCTCCTCTTTGATCTTGACATCTGTCTATCGTAACCCTGCCTCGGCCTAGATGATCATCTCTATCTTAAACTCCAGACTTTGAAGCTATTCGATCAAAGGCTCATCTCCTTTCTATAAAATCTTAGCCTTTAGGGCCTCTTTAGTCTTCATCTTTACTGCTACATGCAGCATGACTATACATTATTGGCACTTCACTCTTTATGTCATGAGAGTCTGTAAATTTTTACCAATATAATTGCTCTCTACTTCCAGCCTTTGAAGAGCATTACCTTGTTTCTCGACAATTGCTAGTCCTTTAGACTCTAGTCTCTTGATCCATCTTTTCCCAATCTACCCAAAATGACGATCTTATTGCAACTTAGTTATGATGGCTTGGTTCTCTACAGCAGTGGGGTCAAAAATTTTTTGGGTACTTGGAATACTTGCAATTGGAGTGATGAGCTGTCTGATGAAACTAGTTAGCTCAGCCACTTCTTCCTTAAGTTGGACCTTGGAAGTCTTGATCTCTTCAAGATCTTCCTCTATTACCATGTTAGTATACTTCCACTTGTCCACCTTGGTATCGTGATGAGCCAGGCTCATATCAAATGACTTCAACTGAAAATCTGAGGCTATCATATCCTTGAATCTACCTTCTTTTGTAGGCTTGGCCACTTCCATAGTGAAATGCCTAGTCTCAGGATCTTGAAACAAAGTAGACATTGCATTTACTTTCTTCTATTTTCTCACAGTGGCCTTGGGCTAAAGAGCCCATGACAGAGTATCCTTGCTGGAATTTCCTTCCTCCGCTCTCTTCCTTTTGTGCTCTAGAGTAATCTATCAATGATTATGCACTGGTAACTTTGTTGGCAGAAACCAACTCTTCTATGAACAACTTCCTGATGACCAAGGGAGTATCTTTAGGTTTGAAAGTGAATGGGTTCAGTGAAGAAGGGGAAGAGGAGATTAATTTAATAACTTGAGAAACCCCCTATTTCTTTTCAACCTCTTTAACTGATTCTATGGAAGAGGTGCTAGAACTATCTTTTCCCACATCAACTATGATAGGGGATCCTTACCTTGGATTATCTTGGGGAAAGATGTCAATTTGTGCATCTGTAGCACTATCCTTAACTGGTCGCTCAAGATTTACACATTTAGTAGGCTCGAATACAGATTTGATTGGGTCTATAGAGGCTTCTTCTTTAGTTTCTCCAATATCTATAAGCGAGACCTCTCCAAAAGTCTTCTCCAATGGGATCTCCTTCTCAGGAAGTTCATCACCTCTCCCTGCTATCTAGGTTGATCCCTTAGAAATGGTTGGAATTATTGCCGATGAAGTTGTTGCAATGCTGGAGGTATCTTTTATCAGGGTTCGCTAAATGGGAGGCTTCCTTTCTGACCTTTTCCTTTGGCCTGCAGTCCATTTAACCCATTGCTCTATCCTTTTGTAAATGCCACCCATTAGAGTCTCCAAGTCTCTAATGGATTGACCTAGCATGAGCTCAAAACTGATAGGAGTGAGCTTTATCTTCTCCAGATATGTATTATCATACATGTGGTTGACATCATCTTCTAGCCCCTCCACTAATATGTATTATCATACATGTGGTTGCCATCATCTTTTGGCAGAAAATGTACCCCGCAGGTCTAAACCCACCTGTTGGAGTGGTGGAGAAGCCATTTTTTGCTTTTCTGTGAGAAAGCTTACATCTTAGATTTCTCTCCATTTAATCATTCCTCTCAGCCCACATAGATGATTTCAAATGCAATAATCTTACTAATCCCAAATCATCCACTTTAAAATTGTACTAACTACTAAGACATCATGGAATAGTCATCTGCAAAAAATGCACTCTGCTAGTGATTTTCTACCAATGGAGAAGCCTAAAACCAATTTTCCGCCAGTGAAGCAATATGAAGTATTCAAGCTACAAATTCCAAAATCACAAAAGATAAATGTTAGAAATCTCTTAAACCTACCCGATTAAACATGACTTCATATAAAAATCCCTCAGCTCGCAAAGGAGAAGTAAAATTGGGAAAATCCGATAAAGGCCTCCTAGCCTAAGGGGAAATCTAGACTTAGAATCTAGAAATTCACAACACTTTCAAGACCACTACTACATACTAAACATCCACTTTTGTCTAAAGATATGGAGACCAAAATTAGGGCATTAGAAGGTATACCCGCATGAGCCTGTGGAGCTGGATTAATCCTCATTAATTAGAACTTTACTTTCATGAGTCAAGAATTGGGAATCTAAGAGTCAAGAACTAATGTTGTATTGAGATTCTGCAAGAAAAATCTCTAAACAATTGGCAAATCTACAAGGGACGGTTGAAGTATACCAAGTTTAGTATGTCCTAGATTATTTGGTTCAAAATATTTCTAAATACTTTGATCCAGTTCTGAGTTAACAAAATTCTCTAGAGAGAAGTGGATTTTTGTAAAGTCCATAGTGACTAATTTTTTATTGTCCATTTCTTGATCAATTTACTGATATTTTCTCATACTAGTTGTGGGTGGCAACTCTAACTTTGTGCATTCTAGTGTGATTTGCATATTATAACCTTGGAAAACTTTTTTTTATTTTAGAATGAGTTGACAAAGAAACACCAGGTCCTATTTTAGAGCTAACTCTGAAAAGGATATAGGAGAAGAGCTCCATACGCCTAGAAGGAGACAATGGTCCAAAAGAGGTGGATCAAATCAAGACTCCAAAATAAATTCAAAGGGGAGAATGGAGACCCCTATCCCTGAGACAAGGTCATTCTCATCTGAAATTTCATAGCCACCAAGGCCAATAAATCCTTATAAGGCTGATGCAACTTTTGACCCTTTCAAAGAGGGAGAGATGACAGATGCATGATTTTTCCCTGTAGAAAAAACTCTAGAATAACTAGGGGAAACCTCAGCTATTGAGACCACATCTTATGATTCTAAAAATTTGAGAGATGAAGTCTTAGCTCTGATAAGGAGAAAGTAAGAGAAAGAATCATAAATTGCTCAATCTAGGAAGAGGCATGAACAAGAGCTCTATGACTTGTTAACTGAGAGAGAGGAACTCTTGGAAAAGATAAGAATGAATGAGCTAAAGGATAAGAGCCTAAATGAAGAGGGTAAAGGTCTAGACAAGGATTTATTTGGTGACTTTGAAGCCTTGAGGAAACAAGTTGAAAATAAGAAGGCAAACTCTAGCAAGGATGAGTTTGCAGAAGAAGGACCTGTCATGAGGCAATTGCACCTTCATGAGATTGAGTAGAATGCAAAGCTCAAAAAAATCAATAAAGATGTCTCTGACAAAGGTAAGAAAAAGGCTTTAACATTATTATTATTGAGCCAAAGAAAAGTAAAGTTGCCACTATAGGAATTTCTCAAGTTGACATAGAACTGGAGCAAGCTAGAAAAGCCAAAGAAGATCTAGCCAAGAAGCTAGAGAAGATGGAGTTAGAGGTTTTTGTTGCTAACATGAAAATTAGGATAGCTTTCTTGCATGCTAATACTAATACTACTGCAAATATTTCAATGCCTACCAATACTGGGACAAAACAAAAAAATCAAAGTGGTGCTAGTCTTAGTGTCCAAACTACTAGTCCTAATGTTCAAAATCCACCATATGGTGCTGGCCTAGCTACCCAACAATCTGGTGTTGGTCCAAATGTCCAACATGTTGGTCCTATTCTAAACACTCAAATCTCTAGTCTAAAGCAAGGAGGTCCTCAACATATCTGAAATTAAGGAGGTGCAGTAAGACCAAGTGGAAACAATGCTTTGGGAAACTTCCAAAGAAGACTTGTTCATCTAGATAGATATAGAGCTCTTTTCTTTGATGGCATCCCTAGTCATCCCAATGTGATTCCTAAAGAGGTAAGAGATAAAATCCCTAATTTCATAGGAAATAATGTCATAACCTTTGAAGAACATTTAAAAGCTTTCATAGATAAGATATCTAATTTTGAAATAAAAAAATGAAGATGTTATCATGAAGTTTTTTGTTCAGTCTTTAATTGAAGATTCTAGGGATTGGTTTCGAAATTTACCTAATGATAGCATAGCATCTTGGGATGAATTTGTAAAATATTTTAGGGAACAATATAGAGAACATGTGAGCTCTGGTTATATACTAAATGAATTTAACAACATCAAGAAGTTCCCAAATGAGAGCATGACATACTTTAACAATAGGTTTCAAAATACCATGCATAAATTGTTCCAAGTGTTGAGGTTGGATGAGAAAGTATGCCTAACCACTTAATTTAATGTTTTTGATTGTAATATATCTTACCTAATTAGGGAAAAAGAACACATACCCTAAGAGATTCCTATAAAGTAGCTATTGACATTGAAAGTAATAGGTGGGCATCAAGAAAGATGGGGAAGAGGGATGACATAAACTTTAGAAAGAAAAGAGACAAGAAAGAAAACCTATTAAAGAGGATGACACAGTTGATAAATTGGTGAGTGCAGTAAAGTCTCTCACTACTAAAATGGATAAAATTGATAGAGGCTACCGTGATAAAAAGTATCAAAACCAAAGGTTTGATAAGAAGCCAAATTTGAGGGATTTCTCATACAAAACCAATTGGAACAATTGTAAGCCAATCCTTGAAAACCAAGAAAACCAAAAGTCCAAAGAAACCCATGTTCCCCTAAAAATGAATAGAAAAAATTATTTATAATACACTCCTTAGTGTGTTTCTTGAAACATGCCTCATTCTCCCTATCAGTGTATGGTAGCTCAAGCCCTAGTTGACCAAATGGGTGAGGAAGATGAGCAATCTGGTCCTGAACAAGAAGGTCCTACTGTGAACATGTTTACTATTAGGAAGCCTTATCCCTGGTCTCCTAAAAAGGGTGAACCTATTAAATATGTGAGAAGAAAAAGGAATAAGTACCTAGAATACTAGCCCCAACTTCTCTTTGATTCTAAAGATAAGGCTGGTATTGTATCTCAAAGGACTATCAATGTAGTGGGTGATGAAAAGAAGCACACCCATTTTAGACTACCAAGTGATGAAGAGAAGAGATACCTAACCATAGTAGCAATGCACTAGGCTAGGAGTGCATACAATCTAAGAAATAAAATAGTTGAGCCTGATCAAGGTAAACATGCCTTTGTTTTTGTTAAAGAGTATGCCCCACAAAATGCTACAGAATCTCATCACAAGGGTAGAAAAGGAAAGAAATATGTAAAGCAAGAAGAATATTCTTTTGATCGGAAGGAGAAAGAAGAAACAAAAGAAGAATAAATGGATATCTATAAGGATAATAAAGGTAGAAAGGTAGGTGATGTCTCTTCTGAATTTCTATGTTTGACATGAAACATGCTCTTACCCAAATGAAATTTTCAGTCCCACTGATGGGGATGCAGAAAATAAAAGAGCATAAGGAAGATGCACTTGCACTTCTAAGAGGGATAAATGATATCCCTATGTCAAACTAAGAAGAAGTGTCCTTGACATTAAAGAATGATAGAAAGGAAGTTCCATAAGTCAAGGAAAAGAAAAAACAAGTAAAAGGATTAGAAAAAAGAAAAGAAATCTCTAATATCTGCATTGGCAATGTAATTACTCAAGAATCATTTTCAGTTGATCCCTTTTATGTAACATTAACGATGAATCATTTTCTAGTCAAGAATTGCATGATAGAATCTAGTGCTACAACTAATGTAATGTCACATCATGTCATGAAAGAATTAGGCCTTCAAGTTACTACTCTTGCTGTAAGTTGTTATGCAATGGACAATAGAGAGGTTCTTGTGATAGGAACACTGAAAGACATTGAGGTTAAGATTGCTACATTCCCTGAGGCTACTTATAGAATGGATATAGTTGTTGTAGATACATAACCCCATTATGGTATGCTTATATCAAGACAGTGAGCAGTAGCAGTGGGTGGAAGACTACCACTAGATTTATCATATGCAACAATTCTTATAAATAGTACTGATGTCAAGTTGTATAGAGAGCCTCATTCATCTTTCATGGTGGAGATGGTTATGCCTGAAAATTTAAATTATTGTGTAGATATAGATATGGAAAACGTTTTTGTTGAGGAGATTAAACCACAAATGAGAAACACTAATCCAATTGTTGATGAATTGTTGTTACAACAAGATGGACTCTGATAGATGTACTTTGATGGAGGATGCTCTAAACAAGGATCAGGAGTTGGTGTTTTATTAATTTCCCCATTAGGTATTACTTTCAAATATTCCTTCTTACTAGCTTCTCATTGTACAAATAACATAGTTGAATATGAAGCATTAATCATGGGAATGGATATTGCCATCAAGCATGGTATTTAATGTTTAAAAATTCATGGAGATTCCCAACTGATTATAGCTCCAGTGAGGTCACAATAGGCTACCAAGGATGATAGATTGAAATTGTACAAATATTTTGTCTAGGATAGGATTGATTTTTTGATGCTTTCAATATATTCTGGGTGGAAAGATCCAATAATATCATGGCAGACTTTTTAGAAAATGTTTCCCTAAAGAATGATGATATCACTCTTGCTCGAGTATCTATGGTTGAAGTCAAAAATAGGTGTGGAGTGCTTGACAATATTCATAACTGGAAATTTTTGAGGATGATGAAGATATCCTCAAATATATTCAATGTATGGATCATTAAGAGGGGCATCAAATTGATTATAACTCTTTAATTGTAATTGTAAATGGTAGGGACTGCATTTTTGAGAATGAGATTGTCCAATCAGCATCTTACCATATTCCAAAGGGGTTAGTGGAACTCGAAGGCATGTTCAACATTAATAATAATTAAATGTCACAAAAGTTCACTGCCAAGATGGAAGACTTGGAAGAAATCAATTTGGGATCAAAGACATGCCCTCATCTAGTTTATATTGGAAAAGAGATGAATAGATATGTAAGGGTCAATCTGATAAAATTTCTAAAAAGGTACAAGCATGTCTTTGTCTGGTCTTATGAATATATGAAAGCCTATAGAGAGGACCTTTTCCAACATGATATTCCTTTGAAAGAGGATATCAAACTATTCAGACAAAAGTAGAGGCCCATCAATCTATTGTTGGCCACCAAGATGAAAACATAACTAATGAAGTTGAGAGATGCAAGTATTATTTAACTAATAAGACATTCATCATGGGTGTTAAACTTGGTCCCTATGAGAAAGAAGAATGGGGATATTAGGTTATGTGTTGATTTTAGAAACATGAATGTTGCCTGACTGAATGAAAACTATGGATTACCCAATATAGAGGCTATACTGCAGAAATTGTCTGGATGTGATCTACTCTCTATGATGGATGGATTTTTTGGTTATAACCAGGTACTAGTCAAGGATTCTAAACATTTCAAGACTGCATTTACTACTCCTTGGGGAACTTATGTGTATGCTTAAATGTCGTTTGGTTTGAAGAATACAGGTGCACCTTTTCAAAGGGAAATGGATGTGGCTTTCAACAACCTTATAAATGTTCTCATGGTAGTCTATCAAGATGATTTGAAAAATATTTCAAAGAGAGCTGAAGATCACTCCAACCACTTTGAAAAGTGATGCAAAGTGAGCAAATGGAAGCCTCTAAGTGACCCAGATAAGGAAATGTTCCCTAGATCACCAACTTTTAGAGAAAAATTGCTTGACACTTATCACAAGTGTGGAATAAGGACTTGATTAAGGTTCTCACAACCCCAAAACCCCAAGGGTAACCTAATCACTAGGTTTCACCAATCCTCCAACACCAACTACCAAGGTTGGTCTCACAAGAGAATGACCCTCATTCACAAGAATACACCCAAAGTGACATATAGGACTAGGGGTGATCTATGCTTGTAGGTATGGTATATTTAGGTCCCTATTGAATATTTCCAATGGTTCTTTCACTCAAATGCAATCCATAAGACATGGTTGCTTCACAATCACAAGACTATGCTTGTAGCCTTTTTTAGAAGGAATTTTGACCTCAAGTGAGATTATTCCACATAATCCTATGAAATAGTTTGGGATTTAGACACCCTTTATTTCCTATAAACTTGGAATCAATCCCTAGAACTTGAAATTAAAAAGAAGACAAAATGACACACCAAATTGCTCCACTAATTAGCCCTAATCAGGCCTCCATTTACACTACAAGTGTCCTTTAGATGAATCCAATGCCCAAAATGAAGATTGATTCATGTGAGTGTGTGGAAAAATGACTCTTCCTTTGACTTAGGGCTTCTGGTCAATCCACAAAAAAAAATTATGACTGCTATCCTAATTCTGGATAGGTGCATACATAAGGATATACACCTAGGGCATCACTTCATTTCCATTTCCCTACAACTTCAAGAACCTATCTTGAAAAATCTTGAAGAGAATCCTAAAATAAATCTTTCCACCAAGGGCCATTAAATTCCCATGGTGCAAAGGATAAATACACTTGATTTACTAAGAAACCCTGAATTAGGGCATATAATCCACATAGTGAGTTTGAAAATGGGATAACTTTCAAACCAAGATCAATTATCACACGAGACCAAGACAAAATGGAATTAGATTCATGCTTCTAACTTTTAGTATCAAACTCACATTCCCCTTTGTCCATACCTGACCATACACGGTGACTATTTCCTTCAAAATGTAAGAAAATGGTTACTTTTATTGATTTTCAAATATCAAAGTACATCATCATCCTACCACCCACCTTAAAGGGATAATGTAGGCACTCCTAATGGTTACATAACAAGTTTTAACTGACTTGACCATTCGGGAGTTGGTTTTTGAAAAGTTGTTAAGTTTGCTCAAAAGTTGCTTGACAACTTTTGAGCAACTTTTACATTTTTGCAATTTTGCAAATCTAATGACCAAATATGGTCAAGATGTTATTTAGGTGATCCCTAGTGGATCAAAACACTAAAAAACTCAAAAATAAACTATTCCTAGGATTTGGGATCATTAATGACTCATAGTGACCCAAGGGCTCATAATGTGCCAATCTTGGTACTATGGCCTTACATGGTGATCCAGTGTCTAATCCTAATGTCTAAGTATTTATAAAGGCCTCTTAGGACCTTGAGAGAACCTCTAGGGTCCATAGGAATAGTTGGCTTACTTTGGGTGCTCCTACACCATACTCCCCATGAGATTTGAACTCAAGTTCTCACTTGAGGATAGCTGGTCAATAGTGGTTCCATGTTGTTGGATCTGGTCCTCTCCCATTTAGGTAGCATCTATTGAAGGGAGTCCTTTCCATTTTACTAAGTAATGCATGTAATTGTTCTTTCTTGTCTGCTTCAAATTTTGGTTTCCAAAATGGTGTCTAGTTCCACTTGCTTTCTTGGTGGGAGATCTATTACATAGTCTCCAGCATCTTCAACTTGTGATCCCTACACATTTACAATGTGTACAACACACTTTTAAGGGGTGATGTTTGCAATATTAAAAATGGGAGAAATCAGTAAGGTAGGAGGCAAGGAAATCTCATAAGCATTTTCACCCATCTTGGTGAGGATTGTACAAGGGAATATCTTCTTCATGTGTAACTTGGAATATCGGCCTTTAGGGAGTCTCTCCTTCCTTGGGTATTCCCATACCTTATCTCCAACTTTGAAATGAACTTCTCTTATCCTCTTGTCTTCTTGTGCTTTGTATTTCATAGTTGATTGTTGTAGTGATTCTTTTACCTCTATCTTCACTTTAGAGATTATTTTGGCTAACTCCTCTCCTTGTGCACTCACTCTAAATCAGATGGTAATTCTACTAAATCTAATGGACCTTTAGGATGAAGTCCATACACTATTTGAAATGGTGTCTTTCCACTAGATCTATTCATGGAGTCATTGAATGCAAATTCTTACTGAGGTAGGATCATGTCCCAACTTTGTGTATACTGGTTGGTTAAGAATCTCAAGAGATTACCAAGTGATTTGTTTACCACCTCTATCTTCCCATCTATTTGAGGGTGCTATGCTGAACTATAAGTCAGATTTGTGCCCAACTTTTTGAAGAGTGTCCTCCAAAAGTGACCCTGAATTTTTACATCTCTATTAGACACTATTGTTTTTGGTAGGCCATGTATCCTAACCACTTCCTTAAATAATAGGTGTGTTATATGAGAGCCATCATTTGTGCTCTTTCAAAGAACAAAGTGCACCATTTTACTAAATCTGTCCACTATTACAAAAACACTATCATAACCCTGCTTTGTCCTTGGAAAATCCATAACAATATCCATAGAAATTGATTCCCATGGCCTAGAGGGAATTGGTAGGGGTTGATACAATCCTTGGTTAGTGGATAAACCATTTTCTTGCTGGAAAATAGTACAAGACTCAACAAATTTCTTGATTTCATTCCCCATCTTTGGCCAAAAATAACTTCTTTTTACTAATTCAGTGGTCTTATCTATGCCAAAATGTCCTCCTAAGCCACCACAATGTTTCACCATGATAATGTTTGTTCTCATGGAACATTTAGGGATGCACAATTGGGATCCTTTAAACAATAATCCATTCTAAATCAGAAAATTAGAAAATTCAGTATGGTATTTGCCAACCATTTTAGTGAATACCTCAAAAGCTTCTCCAAATTTTGTATCATCATCATATAGGTGTTTTAGGGAGTTAATCCCTACACTCTGAAGATGAACTTTCTCAACTAATCCAATCCTTCTACTTAGGGCATCAACCAATTTTTTGGCCACTCCTTTTTTGTGTTTTATGTTGAAGATATATGATTGCAACTGCTCCATCCACTTAATGTGTTTGACTCCAAGCTTCTCTTGACTATTTAGAAAATTTAAAGCATGATTATCAGTATAAAAAATGAATTATTTAGGGAGTAAATAGTGTCTCCACTTTTTCAAGGCTTGCACCATTGCATAAAGTTGCAAATCATAAGTAGAATACCTCTTCATGGCATCATTAAATTTTTCTGAGAAAAATGCTATAGCCTCACCTTCTTGGCTCAAGATTGCCCCTATGGCTAGGTTTCTTGCATTAGTTTCAACAGCGAATACTTTTCTGAAATCAGGGAGTACCAAGATTGGGTATTATACCACTCTATTCTTGAGATATTAGAAAGCATATATTTCCTACTTATTCCACTCAAATCTAGTCTTCTTTCCACCTTTTATTGTGTCCAACATAGGAGCACACACATGGCTAAAATTCTTGATGTACTTTCTATAAAAAGTTGCTAAACCATGAAAGCTTCTAACATCACCTTGGTTCTTTGGTGGAGGCCAGTTGAATATTTTTGTAACCTTCTTTGGATCTATTTTGAGAGTGCCTTGGGAGATGACAAAACCTAGGAGATGAGTTCCTTTTTCATAAACATACATTTTTCCAAGTTAATCACTAACTTGTGCTGATGGAGTCTTCTTAGAACCTACTCAACATGATCAAGATATTTCTCTTTTCTAAGACTATAAATTAGAATGTCATTCAAATATATGACCACAAATTTGCCAATAAAATCAATAAATACCTCATTCATTAATCTCATGAATGTACTAGGTGCA
The DNA here is from genome assembly GCA_018584345.1 of Thuja plicata. NCBI lineage: Eukaryota > Viridiplantae > Streptophyta > Pinopsida > Cupressales > Cupressaceae > Thuja > Thuja plicata. Next base: position 5,472,279 of record MU227940.1, on the reverse strand, counting down.
TTACTCAAACCAAAAGGCATAACAAGCCATTCAAACAAACCTTCAGTTTTCTTAAATGTTGTCTTCCATTCATCTCTGGGCTTAATCTTAATTTGATGATATCTTGATTTTAAATCAATCTTAGTGAAGTAACAAGTAGTTCCTAGTTGGTCCATAAGGTCTTCCATTCTTGGGATTGTAAATCTATATCTTATTGTTATCTTGTTTAATTCTCTACTGTTAGTACACAATCTCCATTTTCCATCCTTTTTAGGGGCTAAAACTGAAGGGACAACACATGGACTGAGACTCTTTTGGATGAGTCCCTTCTCTAGAAGTTCATTCACTTGCCTTGCTATCTTAGCATGCTGCATTATAATCATCTTGTATGGGACTTTTTTGGGCAAAGAGGAGCCAGGTATCAAGTCAATTTGATGACTAATATCTCTCAAGTGAGGGACGATTGTGGGTAGGTAACTAGCAGTGACAACACTAGATTTTGTGAGTAACTTCTGAACTTCATATGGTATAGGATCATCCTGAATAGATCTTACATTATCCTTGGGCTTGGATATTAAGACATATGCTTTAGTTTCAATTTCTTTCAAAAAATTTAACATTTCTTTCTCCCCCATGGCTATGACAGTTGGTTCTTCCTTAGTCTTGTTATCAGGCAGGGGTTTCAAGGTGAATGTTTTCCCATCCTTGGTGATAGAGTAGGTATTTTTTCTACAATAGTGTGTGGAATCAATGCCATACTACCAAGGCATACCTAAAAGGATGTGGGAGGCATCCATTTCAACAATATCACAAAGAACTTTATCTTTAAAATTTGCTATTGAAAACTCTATCCATGCTTGTTCAGTGAGTAGAGTTTACTGACCCTTTCTAAGCCAACACACATGGTAAGGAAAAGGATGAGGCTTCTTAGGAAGATTTAGTTTTTGAACCATTTCACAAGACACTAAATTCTTAGTTGAACTAGAATCAATAAGTAAGTTACATACCTTCCCATTGCATTTAATCTTTGTCTTAAAGAGGTTCTTGGATTTTTGGAACTTGGAGGAAGACTTGTCTCATCATCAAGAATTGTCCTTCCTCTGGTTCTAATTCCCTTGTATTTTCCTCTTTCTTATCCTCTTCAATGAGTTGTGCTCTCCTTTCTCCTTGGTTGTTATTTTTCCTCTTCTCAGGGCATCTTCCTGCATGGTTTCCTAATTGATTGTAGTAGTAACACCTCAAAGGTCCATCTCATCTTCTAGTGTTTTTCCTTCCCCTATTGAAGGGTCTTCTCCCTCTATGGTTTCCTCTTGAGGTTGAATCATTGTTCTCTTTGTCTCCTTGGTCAGGGGTCCTGCTGCTATTACCACTATATTTCCCTCTATTCCAAGAGGTTCCTCTTCCTCTGAAATTCTTCCCACTATCATTAATACTTCCCTTTGCAAACTCTTGCTTTCTCTTCCACTTTTCCTCTACCTTGAGTGCCATTTGATAGAAATTATTCACTAAGGTTGGGAAATGTAGGATGAGTTCCTAATGAATGGATACTTTTAGACTATTCAAATATCTTGCCAACTTTTCTTCTTCATCATCTGCCACATTTGTCTTCATACACAAATTTAGGAACTCCTTGGTGTATGAGCCTACATCCATATCCTTTTTCTTTAGGCTTTATTTCCTTCTATGGAATCGTACCCCATAGTATTCAGGCACATAAGTATCCTTGACCAATGAAATCATCTTGTTCCATGAAGATATCATGCTCTTCCCATTCTTCACCCTCTCTATTTGGATGAAGTTCCACCAAGTTATGGCTTATCCCTTCAACTTGGATCTTTACATCTTCACTCTCTGCTTCTCAAGGATGTCCTCACACTCAAAGAAACTAGTTAGGGCCTCTATCCAATCCAAGGCCACATCTGCATTCATCTTTCAACTAAAAGTTGGTAGATCCAACTTTTCCTCCATGGTTCTTATCCCCATAGATTTCAAGGCATGTAGAAGGGGTCTCTGGTCTACAAGAATGTTCTCATCTTGATCAGGGGTGTCCTCATCTAACTCACTCCCATCTTCATCACAAGAGGCAACTTCTTTACCCCTTTCTACCTTGCTCTCCAACTCTTGCAATCTCCTTGTCAAGGCTACAGTTGGTTCCCTTTGTTCTCTCACCATATTTTCAAATTCAATGTTTGTAACCCTAAAAGGAATATCCTCATCCTCAAGAGCAGACATAGCTCTGATACCACTTGATGCAAAGTGGGCAACTAGAAGCCTCTAAGTGGCCCAAATAAGGCAATGTTCCCTAGATCACCAACTTTCAGATCCAAATTGTTTGTCACTTATCACAAGTGTGGAAGGAATTTATTAAGGTTCTCACAACCCCAAAACCCCAAGGGTAACCTAATTACTAGGTTTCACCAATCCTCCAACACCAACTACCAAGGTTGGTCTCACAAGAAAATGACCCTCATTCACAAGAATACCCCCAAAGTGGCATATAGGACCAGGGGTGACCTATTCTTGTAGGTATAGTATATTTAGGTCCCTATTGAATAGTTGCAATGGTTCTTTCACTCAAATGCAATCCATACGACATGGTTGCTTCACAATCACAAGACTATGCTTGTAGCCTTTTTTAGAAGGAATTTTGACCTCAAGTGAGATTATTCCACATAACCCTATGAATTGGTTGGGGATTTAGACACCCTTTATGGCCTGTGACCTTGGACTCAAGCCCTAGAACTTTAAATTAAAAAGAAGATAGAATGACACACCAAATTGCTCCATCGATTAGCCCTAATTAGGCCTCAATTTACACTATAAGTGTCCTTTAGATGCATCCAATGACCAAAATGAAGATTGGGTCATGTGAGGGTGTGCACAAATGACTCTTCCTTTGAATTAGGGATTATATTCAATCCCATACAAAAATTATGACTACTGTCCTAATTCTAGATAGGTGCATACATAAGGATATACACCTAGGGCATTACTTAATTTCCATTTCCCTACAACTTCAAGAACCTATCTTGCAGAATCTTAAAGAGAATCCTAAAAAAAATCTTTCCACCAAGGGCCATTGAATTCCCATGGTGGAAAGGAGAAATACACTTGATTTACTAAGCAACCCTGAATTAGGGCCTATAATCCAGGCAGTGAGTTTGAAAATAGGATAAATTTCAAACCTAGATTGATCAGCACATGAGACCAAGACCAAATGTAAGTAGATTCATGCCCTTAACTTTTGGTGTTAGACTCACATGCCCCTCTATCCATAATCGATCATACACAGTGACTGTTTCCTTCAGAATGCAAGAAAATGGTTACTTTTATTGATTTTCAAATATCAAAGTACATCATCATCCTACCACCCACCTGAAAGGGATAATGTAGGAACTCCCAATATTTACATGACAATTTTGAACTGACTTGACCGTTTGGGAGTTGGTTTTTGAAAATTTGTTAAGTTTGCTCAAAAGTTGCTTGACAACTTTTGAGAAACTTTTACATTTTTTGCAATTTTGGAAAGCTAATGATCAAATTTGATCAAGATGTTATTTAGGTGATCCCTAGTGGATCAAAACACTAAAAAATAAAAAATAAACTATTCCTAGGATTTGGGATCATTAATGACTCATAGTGACCCAAGGGCTCATAATGTGCCAATCTTGGTACTATGGCCTTACATGGTGATCTAGTGTCTAATCCTAACGTCTAAGCATTTGTAAAGGCCTCTTAGGACCTTGAGAGAACCCCTAAGGTCCATAGGAATAGTTGGTTCAGTTTGGGTCCTCCTACACCAAAAAGGTATTCATTAAAGCTATGGAATATGGAGTTTCCTTAAATCTAAATAAATGCCAATTTGTTGTCACAGAGGGAAAGCTTTTAGGGGGTATAGTATCAAAAAAGGGGTAAGAATAGTCCCTCAAAGATTTAAATCTATATACAAGGCACATGATCCTAAGAACCTAAAAGGTGTTCATGTTGGAAAGTTGACTCCCAGGGAGTATATGGCTTATTTTGTGTTGTCATTATGGCAACAAATTCATATGAAGTTTTGACAGTAAACTATGAAGTGAAAATTGACTAAGTGTAGAAGATAGAATAGAACAGTGACTTAAAGTTGATTAGGGCATCAGTGCATGTGTAGACGACCACATCAGGATATGAACATTTAGAATTAAGCTCTATGGTGTGTTATTATGCTTACCCTATACACGCATGGTATGGAATGGAAGTATGAACAAGTTATAGAAAGAACAAGTACACCAGCAGTCCAGAATACAGAGTATGAAGCCGACTTCATTGTTTTGATTAGCGTGTAATATTTTGTTATGTAAAGGCTAAGAACCTATTATAATAAGTTTTTAATCATGTATTAAATATTTTCATAAACACTCTTAAGCCAATTTGTTTGGAAGCATTGTGTATTATGTTTTTGGGCTGACTAAGGTCTTGTTTGTAGTCGCGTCTATTCAGGCATAAAGATATATATGCAATGTAAATATATATTACAAGTGTCATCAAAATAGTCAAAGAAGATGTATAGTAGAGAAATATGAAGCTATCAGTATGAGATAGATCCCTTAAAGAAGTTAAGAGCATAAGCGTGTAACTGGAACTGATCAGACATCTGTATCACATATAGCAGTTCACTTTTGGATATAGTGCATATCTATTCTCAGGAGGTTGTAGCCTTCTTTCTCTTTGAGAAATGAGCTCTTGGACAGTGAGTTCTCACCCCTAATAGTTTTATTTGTAAAAGAATCCTAATAGGGTTAGACCCTTAACCAAGTCATTGTACTCACATTGTAAAGACTGCTTCTAACAGGGCAAAGGAACTTTAACAGGTTCATTATACTAGTACAATATTTGTGGGTACTAATTCCCATCATGGTTTTCCTCTAATCAAGGTTTCCCCATAATCATATCAAGTGTTATGTGTTAATATTAATTGGATGTATATTTGATTTATGTTTAAGTTTCTGAATTTGATTAATTAGCTAAACATTGATTCACCCCCCCCTCTCAGTGTTTCCAAAAATTGGTATCAGAGCCTGGTCCTCAGAGAGAAAATTTTAACCACTTGAGGAGATCATGGATTCATTAGAAGTCAAACATCTAAAAAACAATCTTGAAGCAAAACTTGAAGATCTAGATAGATCTGAGAAAGAAAATGAAGAACTTAAACTAAAATTTGATGGCTCACAAATGCTTATCAAGTAACTAAGGAAAGAACTAAAATATTGCTCCACCAATGATTTGAAACTGAATGAAGAGAACATGTCTCTAAAAGATAAGATAGAAGAATTGAATGATCAGATAATTGATAGCTTAACGTCTTTTGAAGAGAAGAACACAGAAAATAAATAGTTGGATGAAGAACTCATTCAAGCCAATATGAAAATCTTGGAATTGGAAAATATCAAGAACAAAATTGAATCTGAATTATGAGGAGAAAAAGACAAGATTAATAAACTACACACAAGCTTTGATCTGATTCAATCATAGCTCTATGAACAAAAGCTAAAAGGTGACACCATTGGTATGGGATATATTTTTTCTCAAATTGAGATTGTTGGTTGTATTTCCTATTTTTGTTTCCTTCCCTTGTTCTTTGTCTCATTCTCTAAAAATTTTCAGGTTTTCATGCCTATAACTTGCCAAATTGTCAAAACCCTGAAAACCCTAGTAAGCCTAGTATTAAACGATGCATGTTTAAACCCTCAGCCATGTCTTATGTTTTGTCATTACTTTTTTTAAGTCACTTAAGACATGTGCTTTAAGTCAGGTCGCTTGATCGCGTTACCTAGATCGAATATGCCAAAACTTCTCCTGACTTTACTTTTGCCTTGTGTCGCGTAGTCTCGTTAAGAAATAGAATATTCCATCAGTGTCTCGAGACTTGGCGATCTCTTTTTAGTCGGGTTGTCGCAGGAACTTCATGTTATAAGCTTTAAAAGGAACGGGACCCACTTCAGTCGAGTGATCGCGAGAAGAGTCAACAGGTCAAAGGAATGCCTTCCGACTTTGCGATTCACTTCATGTCGCATGATCGCTAGATCAGGACATTCAAACAGTTAAGCTTTTCCTTCAGTCGCATGGTCTCGTGATCAAATGACAGTTAGGGGATAACGGTTCTGACTCAGTGACTAACGGTTTGTGGTTAGTCATTTTCCCTCAGTCGGGATGTCGCCAGAACAGGAGTGATGACTCATTTTTTAGAATGCTTTAAGTGGACGAAAGAATAGATGCCATCTGTCAAAGAACTAGTGGTTTTTGTTGTAAGGAAACTCAGGTGCGGAAACAGCTTCCTACGCTAATCTCTATAGGAAAGTATTATGCAAATTCTTTTAAATCCTTACAACTGAATAGATTCGTTAACTACTTTAACAAAGATAT
>MU227940.1:5418685-5450437 GCA_018584345.1 Thuja plicata | reverse complement strand
TGGAGGGAAACTCCATTGAGTAAGTGCACACCAATTATAGGTTGGAGGGATACTCCACGGGCCAGATAAGGCAACTATGAGTCAGTTAAAAAACTGTCGAGTCCACCATAGTTAACCTTGAAAAAAAATGGCTCCCGATGCAACTTACAAGAAAAAAGAATGGTATCAAACCATAAAAAGGCTACCATGAGCATAAAGAGATGCTATAAAAGCATAAAACTGCAACTATGTGCAGATATATCAATTGAATCAAATCACTGAATAATGAAGGCAATTGTGTAAGATAACTCATAAACCTGAATAATTGAGATAAAGTGAAATATTTGGAAGAGCAATGAGCATAAATAATCAGTTAAAATCTCCATGCAAGGTGAACACTAGTGAGAATAATGAAAGGATGGGCCCACCAAAGAAAGATAAGAAAGAACGAAGACAGAGTACTAAGAAAAAGAAGGCAGGGAAGGATTGAGAAATCAAATAGCAATAGTGAAGTCAGCTTAAAGTGTGAATCCATTTAAAGTGCATGACGGATGAAGGTGCAAAATCAATTTAACGAGCAAGTCAGTTTAACAGAATGTTAAACAAGGATTAAGCGAGAAGCTTATAAAAGGTTTGAAACATCATATAATTTGAACTAATGAGTTTAAAGTTTGTCATTAATGTTTTTATATTACAATTAACTGAAATAACGTTAGATACACGATGCAAGATATAAAGATGAATCCAAAAAACTAATTTAACACGATTAGTAAATATTAGTATGCCAGAGATATTAAATGTTCAAATAAATTAAAATTTTTGTTAAGGTGATGAAACAAATTTTAATGACAATTAAATAATAATTTAACAATTGAATTAAGTTTACATTGATAAACTTGAAATGGGTTTCAGTTGAAATTGAAAAATATTAAGTGAAAAAAAAGTATACTAGGTTAAACTTTTTTTTTGAAAAAAAGTATAAATTAAATTTGACGATTAAACATAATTTGTGAAAAGAACTTGGTTAATTAAAAAAAATTAAACAAATATGATAACTTACAATGATAAAGATATTAAAAAAAAGATGAACAAAGAATAATGATAAATGGACAACAAGATGATAAATAAATTTAAAAAAATTAACCTACAACAAAATAATGAGCAATGATATGAAAATTAAAAAACTGAAAAGAATCTAATGATGAAGCTGAAGGAACGAGTGGAATAAATCTGCAGAGAAACATAAACTGTTATAATATTATAATGATAAACAAAACAAGTTTGAATGAAATTTTGCTAACAATAGAGCAAGAATCAATGATTAACCTGCACAAGAGCCGGAAACAAAGTAAGAACTTACATGCATTTAGCAAAAAAAGATAGTAATGATAAATCTGCAGCATTAATTATATTGCAGAGTTGAAAACGATTAAAGAACATATACTAAAATAAGGAAAAGAAGAGATTACTCTGCGAAAGAGGTAGAACCAGTGAAAGAAGGAGAGCAGGAGAGCAGGACCAAGGCAACCCACGTGGAGAAATATGTCTCCTCTTTGGCTGCAAAAGGAATAACAACAGCAGCATGCGAAAAAAAAATAGGGAGACAGCTAACACTGCCAAAACCACAAGCGAAGGGAGAGCAAGAACAAAGTTGGTGAAAGGTTTCTATATGAATCAAAGAAACGGTAAGGCTCAAAAAAAGCAGTCCAGTCTGCCTTATTCAATGTAATGTCCTCGCAAATCTTATTCCCATTCTCAAATTGCTCTGTCATTACTAGAAGTGTGCTGCTGGTTACATTGAGGCTGGAGTTCATACAAGGATATGCTGGTGTGATTATAGGCATTAGATGGGTTCGATCCCGAGGATTTCTACGTGGATCCCACACAGCTAAGCCTAGAGTGCCCTCCTCTATCGAACGAAGCATCACTGTATTTGGCCAGCGCCACTGAGTATAAACACGAAAGAACCTTTCTAACAGCATGCTGGGGATTGCATTTGGATAGAGCTGACAAACCTGAGCAACTCCAACGAGCCCTGGGCCGCCCTTAGAGTGCATCATTAAGGGGCTCCAGTCACTAATTTAAAGGCTTGAACGATAGCATATGTACAATATAGCATAGTTGATATTCCTCATATCTACTCTAATTGACCATGCAATGTTTCAACGAAGACGAGAACTGCATTAAAGTCATTTTATAAGTCAGTTCTTTGCAATGGGAATATTACAGAAGTTGTTGCTTCAATTGGAGATAAAGAAAAGGTTTTGAGCTATGGTGATGTAGTGAAAGAAAGTCTAGTTTAAAGATACTCTAAGACCCGATACACTTGAATAATGATAATTAATTTCTGCTATCAAGATTTGCAAAAATATATTTGTTATTACACTTCGCTAAAACCCCTCAAAAGTGAATTTTGAAATGGAGGAAATCAGTAACAAGAAGGCCGGGTGTGTTTTTTTGAGACTATAGTTATCCCCGTGTCCAAATTTTTTAAGAATTTTACAATGCACAGGTGACTCTTGTCATGATTATTCATAATGTGATACAATCGAGCAGCACTCTTTTTAAGCTCATGAATCAAGGCTCCAAAATAGATCCCCTTAACATCACTTAAAACTCACAGCCATAAGAATCTCCATTGTCAGTATGTATTATGACGAACAGGTTAAGACTACAGGCAACATATATGCTTTGAAACGGGCCTTGAAGCTATCAGAGCCATATGAGCTCTAATGTCCATACTTCTGAAACTCCCATTCGCTATTATCTAAAGGACAGACTTGACGTGTCTTCAGCCACCTACTTATGCAGTGAAAGTGGAAGGCATGGTTGCATACTCCCCATGCAATAGTACATTCTTCGCTGGTTGCACTAGCTTGATTTGCCTGACACTCAATGCAGAGGTCCATGATGTGGTTTCTGCAAATGGCACAATTGTCAACAACAATATCCCATGCCCAGAGGGCAACGGCATTCCATTATTACTAGCAGCACTATCTTCTATAATATGCATGAACTTCTGCAATGATTTGCCCACTACCCACATTCTCATCTAGCTTTTGTCAAGGAATAGTCTGGGTTTCATTACAAGTACAAAATGCTTTCCTTATATTAATTACCGTAACTGGAGGAGGGAAATGAGTAAAATATACATACCATAAGGTCACTTTAATTAAAGCGTGGAGTAGTGTCAACAAACACGATTAGGTATGCAAGCATATTGAGAAGAAGAACAATAGGTTATCCCAGCCCCGCATGGGTGTCCCAAAGTTGTAGTCATTGTGCTTCAATTTACACAAAAATATAGATTTTCAGCAGATGGTCATCAAAGAATTTTGTTTATTAGTAACATACGGATTTTAAGAAGATTTACTCCTGTTACTTTCGTTTCTGTTGTGATGGAGGTATTCGCAGTGGGTCATAGACTTGCAATGTGAGGTAGTAGAAAGTTGGAATGAGTAAATCGCTGCAAAATGCAAATGCAAAGAATCGGAGCCGGAAACAGACTATATATGTTGTTCTATTTTAGACGGGTGGGAGACCAAAGATGCAAGCATATTTTGTAGATTTAGGACGTCTGTGAAGGACGAATGTGTTTGAATTTTGACACACAGTACTCTGCAACTGATGGAAGAGCAATAAGAACAGTAAAGAAAAATTCCAGAAATTGTCAAACTGCAAAGACTAGTAAAAGGAATGACGTACATTGAAGATCTATGATTGTTTTAAATCATGGTAAAAAAAACATAGCAGATCTACTCATGTGCGTGATGAGGTACAAATAGCAATTAGAGAGAATGTTAGCAGAAATCTATGAACAAAAATATACACAGTTAAAAAGGAAACACTGCAGAGATAAATAAGCAGAAGAAGCAGTGAGAAATATATATATATGAATAGGAAATAAAGATATATTGAATGTGCAAAGATAAGTGAGAGATGAATATAACATCAACATAGATTAGTTTATAGAAAAAAAGAGTTAAACAATGACCGATCCTGCATGCACAGAGATATCATAGAATTCTGAGATTATTATTTTAAACCGGTAACAGCCAAACCAGCATAGGGCTAAAAAAACAAAAAACAAATAGATTAAACAACATATATAAACCTATAAATCAGATAGATTAATAAACAAACTGCAGATGTCAGAGAGAAATAGCATGCAAGTATATCCAAGAATGAAGGTATCCAAACCTGCACAAAACCAGTCAAAATTGTATCCAAACCAAAAGATAAACCGGGTTTGGCGGTAAACCAGCCAAACCCAAAAAAAATTTGATATTTTTCAAAAGTCTCCTTCGATTCCTTCGAATCGTACCTTCATGCAAACACTCAAGAACAAAGATTAAACCGCTCTGATACCATGTTAAGAATGAAAATGAAATATGTAAAAAATGAACAATACCAGGAAAGAATCTAAGCAAGTGAAAGCATAAAGGAAATATTACCATAAACAAGGAGAGAGAAAGCTCCAAGATTCAACACAAGAAGGCAAGAAATTTGAAAGGGGAAAGAAAAGAAAACCCCTTGTGACATTATGAATGAGGCATGAAAAGCCTAAGAAGAGGAGAGAGAGAGAGAGAGCGAATAGCTCATACAATAATTGAGAAGAGGAAGAAACCTCATTAGTCTATGGAGAGAAGAATAGACATCTCTTTAATAGAGATGTGAGAAAGGAGTTGCATGGTAACTCCCCTATCTATGTATGCCACATTTCATAAGTGTGTGAGGGCCAAGTGTGAGATTCCTCTTAAGGAGGAATAAACTAATTTACAAATTACAATAAATATTTGTCCTCACATATTCCACTAGAGGACAAAATAGAATGTAGTGGAAAGAAGACAAAAAAGAAGTATATTAGGATACCTTGGCTTATATCCTAATATATTACAACAAAGATTAATAGTCTAACCTTGGTTTATAAATACACCAAGGAAAGATTACAAATTCTAACAAAAATAGAAAAGACTGATGATATTCCCAAGAAGAAGAAGAAGAAATCAAATGAAGATATATCTATGCCATCAACCACCATTGATCTGGGTGCATCTCCACCATCAGTACCTAGCAAGAAGTCTAGAGGAAGGAAGCAAGCGCACACTAGTCATCCATCCTCAAGAACTACAAGGAGCAAGGTAAAGAACACACAAGCTTCTCCTGAGGCAGGTTTCAGACCTATTCTTAATGTCTTAAGGAACATAATTGTCAATGAAGGAAGACTAGAGTCTCTCAAGAATGTATATGACAAATATAAAGAGATAGACAAATCAGAGATTCATTCTATGATCATATCTCATATGATTAAGTTCAAAAGGACTATATTGGAACTCAAGACTATCATACCAGACAAGGTATGGAACATACTTGATATGTTAAAGAGGCAATCAATTGAAGAGGACACGAGGATAAGAGAAGAAACATTGGACAATCTTCTCCCGGTGTGCTCGCATGATGAGAAAGTGATTTTGTTGGATTTAGTAAAGCCGCACCTAAGAACCAAAACAAGAATTCTTCATATCATGAACAAGGAGTATGATCTGGTCGGTTAAGAGACTCATAAACAATTTGAGCGGGTATATCTAGATAGACATATGTATCCATTAATAGCGCCTACAGCTAAGGCAACTCTAGTTCCTCCTAAATAGGTTATAGGACCAATAATTTAGAATGCACCTAAGACAAGTCCACAGGTTTCAGTGCCCTTAGTCTCAATAGCCTCTGATACAAGAAAAGATTCAGGGGATACTATAGTGATTGATGATATCAAGATATCTATGACCGCTTCTAACAATGATATGGATAAAGTTGAAAAAGCATTTGTGAACTCAGAAGAGATAGAGAAGGCATGCACTGATGATACATCTTTGCAACAAGATAAAGTTCCCTCTATAGATTCAACAAACTTGAACAAAGAGGAAGATAATCAAAAAAATGAGACACCAGTCATAGAGATCTGAATTAAAAGTGAATGCATGGATACTAGTTAGGATACCATATTCACACCATCCATTCAACCATCTACCTCATTGTTGTCAATATTAACTCCTAACTCAGCAAGTCTAGATTCTTGGGGAGAAGAAGACTTGATCAAGATCAATGTCCTAGCCATGGAAAAGGCTAAAGAGAAATAGGTTATGAGGAATCCTCTCTTCTTAGAATCAGTAAAAATTCTAAATGACCTAGTACCTACAGAAAAGAAAGTAGGAAACATTTAGTCAGTTGATGACGTAGACAGTATACTAACAAGCTTCAAAGAACATTTTACAAGCTTAGTAGACTCAGCTACTAGAATTGCAGAAGATGAGTACAAAAAGGAAAGGTTGAATGAACTAGTAAAGAATTTTTCCTTAGATTTAAAGTCATTGAAGATTGGTCAGTCTATGTTGAAAGAATTGGCAGCTAAAGGCAAAAATGTAATAGCCAACTGCATGGACAGGGTGAAATTCACCTCTGAACATATCAAGAAGATAGAGGAGGCAGATATCTTGGTTGATAGTGTTAGGAAATTAGTCGAGACATCCATGCAAGACATGAACATCTACAACAGTATCTATCAAGGATAGTTTGACAAGATTGAAAAGGAAAAATTCAAGATTAATAAGATAAGGATCAGATAGACCCAACTGACAAATGCACTAGCACCCTCCTTGGCAGTTCTGGATGAGAACATCAAATATATTGATGCCACTATTGTCACATATGATCAAGGTCCCTACATGGACCTAATTAAAATGGAGAAGCTCACTTATGCTCTATGCACCCATCTCAAGACAGTTGATGCAATGAAGGCATTCTGGCAGCAAGAGATAAAGAATCTTTAGGTTGTATATCCACATGTATATATGGAGTAAGTATCAAGGGACTTAAAATTTTGACACCTTCATCATTAATGTCAAAGGGGGAGTAATATACAAGGAATATATGTATATATGGGGAGTAGTATATATTATAAAGTTTAATGATATACAGTTTTTGGGTGTTAGTCATTTTTGAGTAACTTGGCCACATTCCTTTGTTTCCATTAATAACAATGGGGGAGATTGTTGGAAAGTTGACTCCCAGGGAGTATATGGCTTTTTTTTTTGTCATTATGGCAACAAATTCATATGAAGTTTTTGACAGTAAAATATGAAGTGAAAATTGACTAAGTGTAGAAGATAGAACATAATAGTGACTTACAGTCGATTAGGGCATTAGTGCACGTGCCTATGACCACATCAAGATATGCACATTAAAAATTAAGCTCTATGGCATGTTATTATGCTTACCCTATACACACATGGTATGAAATGGAAGTACGGACAAGTTACAAAAAGAACAAGTACACCAGTAGTCTAGAATATAGAGTATGAAGCCGACTTCATTGTTTTGATTAGCGTGTAATCTTTTGCTATGTAAAGGCTAAGAACATATTGTAATAAGTTTGTAATCATGTATAAAACATTATTGTAAACACACTTAATCCAATTTGTTTTGAAGCGTTATGTATTATGTTTTTGGGCTGACTAAGGTCTTGTTTGTAGTTGCGTCTATTCAGGCATAAAGATATATTGCAAGTGTCATAAAAATAGTCAGAGAAGATGTATAGTAGAGAAGTATGAAGATATCAGTATGAGATAGAGCCCTTAAAGAAGTTAAGAGCATATGCGCGTAACTGGAACTGATCAGACATATGTGTCACATACAGCAGTTCACTTTTGGATGTAGTGCATATCTATTTTCAGGAGGTTGTAGCCTTCTTTGTCTTTGAGCAGTGAGCTCTTGGATAGTGAGTCCTCACCCCTAATAGGGTTATTTGTAAAATAATCCTAAGAAGGTTAGACCCTTAACTAGGTCATTGTACTCACATTGTAAAGACTGCTTCTAACAGGGCAAAGGAACTTTAACAAGTTCATTATACTAGTACAATATTTGTGGGTACTAATTCCCATTGGGGTTTTCCTCTAATCAAGGTTTCTCCATAATCATATCAAGTGTTATGTGTTAAGCTTCATTGGATGTATATTTGATTTATGTTTAAGTTTCTGAATTTGATTAATTAGCTAAACACTAATTCACCCCCCCCCCCCCTTTCNATTAATTAGCTAAACACTAATTCCCCCCCCCCCCCCCTTTCAGTGTTTCCAATAGTGCAAACATTTCTAGGGAAGATTAACTTTGTTAGGAGGTTCATTGCAAATTTTGTTGAGTTGGTTAAGGCAGTAGTTAAACTATTGAAGAAGGATGTAAATTTGAATTGGATCAAGGGGCATGGTTATCATTTGTAAAAATAAAACAAGCCATTCAAGAATCCCTTGTCCTAGTATCTCGTGATTACACTAAACCATTCTCCATGTTTACATTTGCATCCTTTCATACTATTGCAACACTTCTGTTATAGAAAGTTGAGGAAGGGTTTGAACATCCCATAATATTTTTTAGAAAATCATTGCAAGCAGCTGAGTTGAATTATCAGTTGATGGAGAAACTTGATTATACCATGGTAAAATAAGTAAAGGTATTTATACCTTACCTAGTATGTGCAAAAGTTAATGCATATGTCCCCCATGCTACAGTGAAGGACATTTTGGTCCAAAGTGAGGTAATAGGGAAGAGATGTAAATGGATCAATAAAATTTAGGAATTTGACCTAGAGATCCACATTACTAAATTAGTAAGAGGCTGAGGATTAGCTAAATTGATGACATAATAAAACCTGAATCTAGTCCAATTAAACAATACTAATAATTGTGAAGAGACAGTTACAAGTATTGAGATGCAATCCTGGTATGTTTACATAATGTTTTTTCTTAAAAATGCTAGCTTCCCTGAGGATTTAATTTACAATCAAAGGAGAAGCTTGAGGTTACAAGCTCAGAGATATGTCTTGTTGCAAGGTGATTTATATTGGAAAAATAGGGATGGAATATTGTTTTATGCCTGGACAAAGGGAAATCTGAAGATATTCTGAAAGAGATGCATGTTGGGATGTGTGGAGGGCATTATTCATCTAGATCAACATCTCATAAAATCTTAAGGGCTGGTTATTATTGGCCTTGTTTATTTAAAGATGACCATTCTTTTGTCAGAAAGTGTGAACCTTGTCAGAGATTCTCCAACAAAATGAAGTTTTCAGATGCCCTATTATTAAATCCCATAATGGCAAAAACCCCTTTTGCCATGTGGGAAATGGAATTTATTGGATAATTTGCTGGGAAATCAAGTGGGGACATAGTTGGATTTTGGTGGTGAATGATTATTTTACCAATTGGGTTGAAGAAAGTCCAATTGAGAAGGCTACAAGCAAAGTGGTCATTGATTTTTTAATGAACAATGTTATCACTAGGTTTGGTGTTCCAATCAAATTAGTGATGGATAATTTTATGTGCTTTAGATCTGAATAATTTGTTGATTTCTATTTTGATATGGGAATCATCATTTCATATTCACCCCCCTACCATCTTTAGGCCAATGGGAAAGCATAATCAACTAACAAGAGTATTCTACAAATTCTGAAAAAGACCCTAGAAAAACAACAAGAGAGCCTGGCATGCAAAGTTGAAACTTGCATTATGGGTAGATAGAATCACTATGAAGAAGGAAATAGGGAAATATCCCTTTGAATTAGTATATGGTGTTCAATATAGAATTCCTATGAATAATTTTCTTCTAGTTTACAAGTTCATCCAATATGAGGAGCTAGAATTCGCTGAACCAATGCAAGAAATAATGGTGCATCTAGTGGAGTTTGATGAAGTAAGAAAAGACAGTCAAAAATAAAATGTCAAACTACAGAAAAAAATGAAATAACTTTTTGACAAGAGAGAAAGTGATAGGAAGATCCAACCTGATGATCTGGTTCTTCAATGGAATGCAAAAGCTGAGGACAAGGGAAAACATAAAAAATTTGAATTTGAATCCCTTTGGTTAGGCCCCTTTGTCATTCATCAAAACTTTGGAAAGGATTCATATTTTATAAAGAATATAGATTGAGAGGTACATGAATTGCCAGTGCATGGACAATTCTTGAAGCTTTTCTTCAATTAGTTCTTCCTTCCATGCATAGTAGTTTTGTATTTTATGTACAGGGGTGTTTTCTTTTTGTTGTGTGTTTCCTTTTAGTTGTGTGTTTTCTTTTGCAATAGGTCAGTGCAGTTGTGGTCTACCTTCTAGATATATGTTGTTATTTCTATGAACTTGCATTCAAGAATCCTTAGAGAGAGCCACTGTTGGATATATTTCTAATTTTCTAAGTCTTAATATTAATTTTTTGGTTCCCAGTATCAATTTTCCCTGAAGTGTCAAGATATGTTTGAATATGCCATTGCCATTTTTTGGCAAGTGTATGTGATTCGAGAAATGCAAAGAAAAATAAGTTAAAACCCTAAACCCTAGGTCATTTGTGCCCTTTTCATGAAAAATACCTAGTTCCTCTTCGCCATGTTCTATTTTGAAGTTACTTTTTTTGGAATAACTTAAGTAATTTATATGTCATGTGCTTTTAAGTTTTGACCTTTGTCTTCTGATCTCACAACCAAGACTGAATATTCCAAATCATTTGGAGACTCAACACAAGCTTTAGTTGTGTAGTCTCAAGAATAAAATAATATGCCTTAAGTCATTCGAAGATTGAGCATGGGTGATTGATCTTGGTTTGATTGTGCAGATGGCACATAATCATGAGATGATTATGAAGCTAGCTCAAAGATTTAGAGACTTGGTGACAACCATGGATTAAGATTAGATCATGTGTATAGCACCAGATCTCATGATTAAACTCAAGTTATAGGAATTACTCAGCGACTTGGAGATTTTATCAGTCGCATAATCTCTTAATACACCTGAGGTTAAGATAGAGTTCATTTTTCTTTTTTGTGTAATCTCCATATGAAATCAGAGTAAAGTAAGAGATTCAAAGATTAAGAGATAACTGTTGATCTTTTCCAAGATGAGTGGATGGTGCATGATCTTTAAACAAATACTAAAGTCATTGTTTCCTTTAGTGATTAGGAGATATCCATTGATCTTGTTATATATTTGAATTGATCATGTGGCCTATGCTTGATCTCCAAATAAACTCTCAAGTTAAAAAATCATTTTGCAACTTAGAGTTCATTTAGTCACATAATCTCGCAGACTTACCAAGGTAAAATCATGGTTATTTATTTTTCTTAGTTTCTAGATCTTTGAATTCAAGAAGGGTTAAATAAAATCTCATGAGATTAAGTGAGGACCATAGATCAGGATCAAGATAAGAGGGTGGTGCCTAGTCTCACAATAAATTAATGATGTCATGAGATGTTTGGAGATCTAGTGATAACCATAGATGTTTGGTTGATCTTGTAGATTGTGTTTAATCACAGAATGAAACAAGAGTTGAGTGATAAGTCTTGGGCTTCAATACAGACTGTTAGATTTAAGAGAAATAAAGGGTTACCATGTGATCTCAGAAGGATTTGATGAAGTATAGAAATATTGTGAGACTTAACACTAGCCATTGATTGAGATAAGATCTGAGGGTAGGTGTGTGATCTCTAAATGGAACTTGAGTTAGAGAAATCATTCAACAACTTGGAGATTCATTCAGTCGCTAAATATCCAAATAAAGCATGGTTTGCCTTGGTTAGGTCAAAGCCAATTTAAGTTTTCCATAGAAGAATCCAGACTATTGATGAGGAGAAGCTCTTGTGGTTGGCTTTAAATTTATAAACGAAGTCAATAAGTCATAAAGAATTCAACAGTCAAGAAATAGTATGCTCAAATTGAGACACATGTATAAGTGGTTAAGAAGATGTATGATGCGTGTGAAATATCAAAGTAAAACCCAAGGTTGAGATAAACTCTCAATGACTCAGAGATATCCTTTAGTCACGTGATATAGTAACTGACTGGAGTTAAATCTAAATATTATGAGATTCAGTGCAAGCCGTCAGATCAAAATAAAATCAAGGGCAGTCATGTAATCTTGCGACAGATTATGAAAGTACAAAATGATTTAGAGACTCAGTGCAAGCCATGGATCAAGATTTAAATGTATGGTTGGCGTGAAACCTTTGAATGAGCTCAAAGTAAAGTGAAATGTTCAGTAACTTCAAGTTTCCTTAGTCGTGTGATCTCTAGGTAGACTCAGGGTTAAAACAAGGTCATTCATTTTCCTTAGTCTCAAAATATCAGTATAAATTTGGAGTTAAGTTAAATTATCAACAACTTGGAGATGACCGTTGATGAAGAAGGAGATCATGTGGTAGGCATATAATATTGTGATGTAAATTTGGTCAACCTAAACTCTTAGCGACTTGGAGATAACACAATTGCAAAATCTTGGAATACACTGTGGTAAAACTTTTGTAAAACTGTAAGGGTTTGTTCTCACGCCTTTATGCAAAAAAGCTATCCAATTGAAGGGGAAATATTCTGACAGGATCTGATGAGCTATGAAAAGATAGTAAAGACAAGCCAATCACATTGAGTTTAAATCCTTTTCGCATACAATACAATATTAAAACTTGAAAAGGCACTCATGACTTTCCCAATTGGCCTATTCAAATTTGATTACCTGTCGACTTCATGCTCCATGGCTAGGAAAAAATTGATGTTGGGGCACATGGATTTAAGAAAAAAGTGATTGAGTAATTATTTATTGGCTCTCGACTTGACTGGTGCATTGAATTATCGATTATAAATTGGTGTAGCTTTTGTGCATTTTAGTTTACCCAAAGTTTTCAAAGTACAGAGAAAAGAGATTGTATAAGTTTCAGAGCTTTTAGAAGTGAAGGGTTGCTTGAATTTTTGAGTGAATTGCAAGGAATAGCCTATATTTGAGAGAAGAATTTTTCAAAGGAGTATCCAAAGCCATAAAAAGTGATTCAAGCAATACCAAGTGGGCCCTCAACTAGTGGAAGAAGTGAAGATGCAGAGGAACAAAAAGTAAAGAGAAACTAGTCTGAGGAGTTCATAGCTCTCCTACCTAGGAAAAACAAAGGAAAAAAGGTAAATTAAAAATTCCTCTCAGATGATATGGAAAATTGTAGGGATCCTCATACTCCAGGAGTTTCTGGTTATCACCTTTTTAATTACTTCTATAGC
This sequence comes from Thuja plicata, assembly GCA_018584345.1. Taxonomy (NCBI): domain Eukaryota; kingdom Viridiplantae; phylum Streptophyta; class Pinopsida; order Cupressales; family Cupressaceae; genus Thuja; species Thuja plicata. The sequence goes on along the minus strand of MU227940.1, from coordinate 5,437,387 downwards.
AATAAGGACAAGCCAATTACTACCCCAAACCCCTGGACATTAGGGTTAGCAAAGTTGATAGTCCCAGACATCTTCGTAGATATAAACTTGTTAATTGAGTTAGATAAAAGGTATGATACTATTTCCAAGACTATCATGAAGTGTAATGGAACAACCCTAGTTACTTTGGATAGGGAATATTTTATGAAGGCCTTTGATATTTATCATCCTTGCCCCAAAGAGATAGATTTAACTAAGTTATAGAGTAGGTATGTAATATAAACCACCATTTTCAGAAAATTAATCTAGGCCCATGTGCCTAAATCAAATAGAAATTACATAGTTTCTATACCAAATTATTTTGCGCCCTATTTTACAAGGATTTGAGTTTTTATATGAAATATATTTCTTATGGGATCTGTAGGGTTTTGGGGGTAGATGGGGGCAATGAAAGGTTATCTTCACATCTTTTGATGATTATCTTGGACCTCCAGAATTCACATGCCAACACTGACTTTGACTACATTTAGTATGGCACTCACTAGATTCACCAAGGGTTTATAGATATCCATAAGTAATCCAACCTCTAGTTCTTGCATTACTCTCTTTTGATGCATTTAATTTTGTATTTCAATATCAATAGCATGGACATCCAGAATTGTAGACCAAGGATGCAGTTTCGTGGTCAACCAAACCCTGTTCAACTTTGGCTTAGGGTTTGGAATTAGACTTCCAATGAAAATGAGTTTTGTGGATTCCAGAACTAGATTGCATGTCTAATTTTAGGTCTTCTAGGTGTGAATATGACAATATTTCCCATTATGGTGTTGCAACTTCTCAGGTTTTGTCAATATATGGATAAATAGATAGGAGATCATAACTGGGGAGATTTTTACTATGACAAGACCTTTACTATAATGAGGGTTTATGGATACTCTCATCCACCGCACATAATTCCACAATATGTGCTACCAAGAATAGTTGTGATGGAATTTATCTGGCAGTTAATGTGGACTAATAAAGAGAACTTGTCTCCCCATTGAAAGGGTACATTCACACCCAGGCAGTTTAAGGTTTACAACTTCACCATTGAGAAGGGAGCCATGGATTCAATGAATAAATGGTTGGGAAAGCATAGAATGAGTGTATCCTTGTGTATGTAAGTAGATCTAGAAGGTTTCATCAAAAGTGCAAATAAATTTTTGACTCCAAGCATAACCACCATCAAGGAGCATGATGAGTGTGTAGAGGAGGACCTCATAATAAACATCTTGGAAGATGAAGTAGCAAGAAGGGATGATCAATACAAAGATTTAATGAGCCTAGAGAAACATATGAAGAAAAAAGGGATCCCCTTTGGAGGTTTGTTTCTAGGAGTGCCCTACTTCCATAGAATCAATAAAATGGTGGAGTCTTGCAACACATTGTATAATCAGCTTGACGAGTTGATTGAAGACAAAGAAAGAGGCCCTGAGAAGCACTGTTCTTCAGAATATGAATAAGATAGTGAGGGAGGCTATTCAGTTCATATCCATCCTCCCATGGATCACCCACCTAAAATTGAGCATACTATAGAAGTAGAACTTACATAGGTGCCTGATACTGAGGTGATTGATGAGACCCCAAAGAAAAAATAGAGAATAGGATCAGGGGAGCCTTCTCATGGAAAAATAGAGGAAAACAAGAAAGATAAAATAAGTTCCCTGATTGCTAGTAATAGGCCTTATGACCACCAACTCAGGATGACCATTAGAGAAGGAAAGAAAGTAAAAGTGGATGCACAAGAAAAAGTTGAGATGCCCCTCCTACTCTGTTAAGATGAAAGAGAGTTTCACCAAGAGGAGTTCCTGAATGATGATGATTTCATCAAGAGAGAGGATTTCAAGAACTTATTAATTTGGATGAAGTAGAAAGAAGTAGGATCACATCTATAGTTGAAAGAAGGTGACTTAGTTCCAAGTGAAGCTTTGCAAGACTTGTAGGCATATGATCCTGAAACAAAGAAAATAACACCCAAGGAGGCTAGACAACTAGTTAAGTCTAGTGAGATGTTGCTTGTGCCTGGTTGGGATATTTCTTTAGCATGCATAATTGAGAAAATCAAGAGGCAACCAGATACAAATTTATCTTCTAAGACACAATTGGAGGAGATTATCAGAGGATGTGGATATGATCCATGATCCCAAACTTTAGAAATGTGGTCCCTAGCACCCAAGAAAAAAAAATCCATCCCTGATCAGTGTGTAAGAGGAGATGGATGGGGATAAGATCATATGGTCAATACATAATACTAGTGACCTAGAGATATCATAGGCTCTTACCCACTTTTAACATTTGAATGAGACTAAAATAGAGAAAATGTCCAAGAGATAACACAAACTTTGTGATAAATCAAGTGTTGTGGTGAAAGACAGAGAAAAGTGCTTGATTACAATCATGTCTCTAGAAGAGAAAGTGGAGGAATTGAGAAAGAAGTTACAAGAGGCCCCCAAAGCTATCCTTTCTCCACCTAAAGAGGTTATGGATGCTCAAACTGAGACCATAGAACATATTACACTTGGAATAGAGAAAGTTGATAAAGATCAGAAAAAAGTGGCTATGGAAGGCTTATGGAAAATATTGCAACACAAGATAGATGTCTTGAAAAGAAAATTTTACTTGGTGCATAATACTTATAGAAAGATACTTGGCCTAGAGATAGAGGTCAATAGTCATATTACAGCTCTAAATCCTTATTTTGGCACTTGGTGAGGAAGGGCATCACTATTCGAAAGGTTGGGATCCTTGCAGCCACATAAGATATATCTCCCTATGATTGTATGTCAAGTGGGGGAAGCAAATTGAGAAATTTGGAGCTACTTTGTCTTTCTTTAAAAGGAAAGAAAATTAGATAAAGGAAAGGATAAACATGTTTGGCTCCGATTATAATAGATTTATTCCTCTAATAAAGGGAGAACATGATAAGATCAAAGCAATAGGAGAATGGAAAATGAGTTTGACACTTTATTGCCTATTAAAGAGGAATTTATAATCGATAATATTACCTTGGATATGGATAGGCTCAATAAGACCTTAGACGAAGCTTTTTAAAGAAGAGACAAACTTCATAAAGTTTTTCAGAGATGTCAAGGTCATAACAGATGCTAGATGGGACAGGCAGAAGGCATAGCTATAGAGTATTCAGAGTTTTAATTGGCCTTCAGAGGAAGAGTTTGCACAATGTGATGTCATCACAAATCCTAGGAGGAAAAATCCTGCAACCATTGACCAAGATGTATTAGATGAGGAGTAAAGTAACAGCTGGAACCTGATCAATGAGCACCGGGAGGATAATCATCAACAAGACTAGTGTAAGCTAGCCTGCATTGGAAATCACTAGGTCTCTTAATAACTTTAAGAGGTTACCCAGAATATCTGCAGACAAAGGTGCAAGTTGTTAAAGATTTAAAATCATATCAAATCTTCTACTCAAGTGATTTTTTTCCACTGACTGAAAGTGTAAATGTAATTATGTCTTTTAGCACTTTTTGGTTGAGCCTAGCAAACTGAAGCTTGTTCCATTCTTAATCTTTAATGATTCCAAGGTGGCTTGTGCTCTATATATAGTAAGATGTAACATATTGTTAAGGATGGTGAATTTATAACTACGAGGTAGACATCTTATTTGTGTCTGGTTTTTCAAGCTTTTGGTCTTTCTGAATGTATTGAAACATAAGTTTATTAATAAAATACATTGGGGTTCCATGTTTCACATCTGTGGTGTCTTCTTGTATTTTTGTTTATACTCTTGTATGTTTAATTTGTAAGGCATCTTAAATATACTAGTTATAAGGTAATTGTGAGATTATTTATAAGTTTCTTTCAAGGAAGGAGTAATTCTTATAAATAGTTCTAGAGGGTTAGATATAAGTGTGAGAATTTGATACATAGATGTGTGAATGAAAAGAGAGTTTGTGAGGCACTCTGATGGGGCGTCACATGTGTTTCCATTAATTAGTTTTTGTGAATATATATATTTCATTTGTCTCATTGTCCGAGATTAGACACTGGTCCAAGTTTTTTAAGCATTTATCATCATCAATCACAAAAATAAACAATCATTTACTTTTCTTTTATCAAGAACATGCATGCTTAATCAGTTGTATGGAGAATACAATTTAATTTTTTGATTCCTTGGAGAGAGAATCATCAGGTTAACCTTCTTGAGTCAAGAAATCTAAAAAGAAGAAGGATGATAATCTTTGTTTCATTGTTATTTTCTATTTTCAACTTCATAGTTTGGCTTATTAAATATCTATGCTGAACTGATCATAGTCACTTTTAGGATGTGCTACCAGTTTTTAAAGTAAAAGGTAATAGGCAAATTAGTGTAACCCTTAATCAACCATTATAGTTACTTTGAAGATGTAATCTATAGAAGGTATACCCACCTGAGCCTGTGGAGCTCAAAGAAGGAGGATTAATCCTCATTAACTAGACTTTTACTTGCATGAATCAAGAATTGGGAATCTAAGGGTCAAGCATTGATGTTGTATTAAGATTCTGCAAGAAAAAGCTGAACAATGATCTTGTGGTGCAAGTGTGTATTTATCTGCAAAGTCAACAACTAAAAGTATACTACTGATAATCCTTAAAGGATTAGAAGTTGTTATTACTATAATAAGAAAATAGTTTTGGACCATTGGTCACATGATCACCAAGTGACAACTTTCACCAAAAATAGTGGTCACTGAAATGACCAAATAGAGTGGTCACCAAAATGGTTAAGTGTAGTGATCGCCAAAATATTTTGAATATTGGGTGCAATGATCACCAAGCACCAATCTACAGAGACTTAACCAAGCATATTCTATAGAGACCTCACCATGCACACTTTATAGAGACTTCATCAAGCACAGTCTATAGAGACATCACCAAAGAGCAGTCTACCAAGAGATAATTTTATTCCCGATTAAATCGGATCTCAAACTACATGTCAGCTAAAGCACTTTAATCTTTAAAGAAGCTTTATGCTTAGCTGGACAACCATTTTTTGTGGATCAAGAACAACATAATATGTGGATACAATTAGTTAACTAATTGTATTCATACAAAGTAGGAGATCAAGGTCAAGTTGTAAACCTTTGATCATTAGATTTTTTCAAGAAAAACATGAAACCTAATTAGATAAAAAGATTTATATATAGATGTAATGATTAATCAAGAATATGATGATTGTAGCCATAGAAGGACATCTATGGATCAGACAGAGAATTTCATGAAGAAGGAAAATTAAAGGAGAATTCAGTTATGAAGAACTACATTCAAGGATACCGAGTAGAACAGAGGTATTATCCATCAAAATAGGTGATATACAATTTTGTGAACTTAATGGATCTATAATCATAAATTCAAGATTTCAAGCTATCAGGTCATCTATTTTTTTTTCTACTCTCTAATAATTCTAGCAAATAGAAAAAATCCTTTAAGAAGGTGGACTTAACAGTCTTATTTTATATCTCTTTACCGAGTGCACACATACATTGTGTTGCTAAAATCTCTTAACCAAGAAAACTTAACAAGTCTAACATGTTACTCCTAACATGGTAAGATCATCAGAAGTGATCACAACTTGTAGCCTTAACTGACACCTTCCATTCTATAGATAGTGAAGCTTTGTGGGTTTCATCCCCACTGTAGTTTTTACCTTCTAATAGGGGTTTTTTGAGTTATCAATTATTTTCTCATGTGTAAATGAGTTTCATTAATGTTTCTATGTTTGTTTACATGCACTTACATTTATGTTATGATATTACATGAATGAATTAGAAAAGCTACAATGGTCGGTTATGAAAGCAATGATTACTAAGATTTAAAGTGTAAAAGTTTTTAAGAGTAATAATTCACCCCTCCCCTATCAGTAAAAACGCTTCCATTATTCCAACAATTGGTATTAGAGCTAGATCGCTTATTTGGAAAATTTTAAATCACTTGAGAGAAAAGATCATACAGTGGAAAGGTATAAGATTGATAAGAATATTGAGAATCAGAAGTTGCAAATGCATATTTTCTTTGAGAAATACCATGAAGCAACAAACAAAATGAAATATCTATTGGCTAAAAGAAAATTCATAACATCTCATTATAATGAAACTGACTATCATGAAGAAGAAATACCTGACCTATTTGATTCATCTAGATCTGGATTTGGTAATACATCTAACACATCTAAAGGAAGCATTACAAATCTACATGAAATCAATCAACATTTGACTGAACAAGTAAAAGTATTGCAGATCTGTCAAGAGACATAGATGGTAATAATGATTGATGTTATAAATAATGCAAGACAAGCTGAAAAAGAAAGAACTCTAGATGTTGATGATAGAAGAAAGATTACTGAAAAGATGCAACCAAAAGAATCTAAGATACAAAGACTTACTCAACAACACATTACAGTCACCAATCAAATAGTTCCTATGAGTCACAAGGCCAACTGAGTGAACATAGAAATTAATGGAAAATTGGAAGTTATTGGTGAACTAAAAGAAGAAAATGAGAAACTAAAGCATGAAACAAAGATTTAGAAAAAACATAATGATATGATCAAGAAATTTGAAGACTGTACAAAAATAATGGATGAATTTTTAAATGGACAAAGAAGACTCAATAATAATACCGGTTTAGGGTATATCAAACATGGAGAATCATCAAACCGAAATGATCAAAGGAATGTCTAAAAAAATTCAAGAGAAAATAAGTGTTCATGTAATCACTATGGTAAACTAGGCCATAGATCAAATGTTTGCAAGAGAAAAGAAAAAGGCATTCCTAAAACTACTTCTACATTCATAGGTAATTGTTATAACTATAACAAGCATGGACACAAAGCATATGAATGCATAAATAAGCTTAAAAAACCAAAGAAGAAATCTTACATGGAAAAAAAAATTTCTACTTGCAACATGCATGGCCACACATTTCATGAATGTAGAAAAAGGATAAAGAAAGTCTAAAAACCTAAAGGAAAAGAAAATGCATATCAACTAAGAAGAGTTGGTAATACATATGTATGTGATTACAACACATGGGTAAGTTGCACAACATGTGGTAGATATGGACATATAGCTACAAACTATATGAGAAAATGGATAAGAAGATCTAGAAACTAGAATAACCCTAGAATGACATGCTTACACTGTCATAAGGTTAGTCAGTTAAGTAAGGACTGCAAAGACTGAGTGACAGAGTCAAGCACTTTTGCAAATGGAAATACTATTTAAGACATCAAGAGAATGAGAAATCAAATGTGGAGGAAAAATTCAAAAAATGATAATGTTGGACCAAGAAATATAGTTTGTGACACCTCATCTAATGTATCAGGTGATTCCACCAGCCCCACCTAAGAAATACAAGTATGGAATTGCACTCTACAAAGCTATATTTTACATCAGTTCCAACATTCATTGATAATATGCCAAATTAGCATGAATGAATATGCACTATGGTATTGCATGTTATGTCTTGTGAATCAAGTGTTGTCAATCAATGAAAACCAAGCATACACTACACATCAATAAACATGGAAAATAAAAACCAAGTTAACACTACATATCAAGCATCGTCGGTGTACATGTGAAAATAAAAACTGAGTTGACACTTACCCTAAACATTGTATATTCACTGAGCTGAAGACTTTTGTGAGTTACCTGACCATATCTATTTCATCGACCAAGTGGAAGGTAATGCATTTAATGCATCACTTATAGTATTCTCTATAAATAGGGTGAGGAGAGCTCATTTCATTCACCCAATGATAAAGAGAAATAGAAGAGAGAAGAAAAGTGATTCAGAGCAACAAGATTGCACAAAAACTCACAATAGATTCTAAGATACTCTGATAGATTCCAAACACTCACAACAAAGATCAAGTGAGTATCTAAACTCAACAAGCTAACATTTTATTTGCAAAGAATCCCTAAAATTATTGAACAATGGAAACCACTTCATGGTTCATGAAGATCAAGAACGTAAAGAATAAAAAGATTGCCTTGATAAAGAACTCAACCTGTCAGGATCCTAACTATAAGTTTTTTCCTGAGGTTACTGCTCAACCTGATGATAAGGAGCATTTTGTATCATCCCTCCTAGGGTTTTTCTGGTTGAAGACATCCACCCATACATTCATATAAAGGTTGCAGAGATTAGAGATTTGGATATTGAGGAAGCTTACCGGAAGCTATGCAAGGACATAAACCTGAAAGACAAGAAAAAATACATTAAGGTGAAAGGGTTAACCAATGTCCTACTATTCCTGAGAGAGTTCAAAACTGAATGGATATGCATAGTACTCAGCTAAGTACATGATGGAATAATGTGGTTGGATGAAACAAAACTGATCACAAGGGATGTGATTCATGCAGTGAATGGTTATCTAATAACTGAGAAGGAAAAATCCCTAAAACACCCTTCACGACCCGAGATTGAAAATTTAACTGGAGCCGAGTGGGATGACAGAGGTTTGAAATTCATTTCAATCATTGACCCTAAGATGAAATTCAGTGCATATGTGATTGGATACAAGACATTTCAAGAAAGAAGATTGAACAACATTGCATGTGGAGCAGTTGACACTGCATATAAAGTAGTGAAGAAAGGATTGAAACTAGACCTATATGAGCTTCTACTGAAGCAACTGGAAGAGAACATGAGATAAATTAGATAAGCCTGATCTAATACATGTAAGTTTGGTTCCCTCCTAATGTACACATTCTTCTATTTACATAACTTCTTTCCTTTCATTGGTAATGTCACTTGGGACATAAACTAACCAATCACTATACAGATTAGTGATTTTATTAAGTCATTAGGAGATAACTTCACACCTTTAATGGATGGCTACTTTGCCACATTCAAGACTAGGATGTAGAAGAGGATGAGAATCCCTGCTCAACTAGTATATAAATACAAGGATGAGATATGTTTTATTGTTGACACCGACACCACTCTCATCAAACTTGCACAAGCGAGAACAACATGGTTACCACCATTGGACTATGAAATTGACATTGATCAGGCTAAAAAGGCTATTGAAACCCTTTTGAATGAACCAGTGGACAAAACTTTGAAAATATTTGGTACATATGAGGAAGCCAAGTCAAGAATAAAGACTAGTTTAGTAGTAAATCAAATAGATAGGAAGAAGACAAAAATAATGAATACTCTTCAGAAGAGACTTTTGGTAAATGATGAAGAGTTGGAATAACAAGTAAATATCATTGAGGAATAGTCACCCGTCATTGAAGGTAAAGAATTAAGTGATTTAGAGTCTACCAAATCAGATGCACCACTAGCCAAGAAATCAAAAGTTACTAAAGTAACGGTTGCATCAAGAACAAGAAGAAAAACAACAAAAGAGGTAGACTCACCACCCTTGAAGAAAGGAATTGTGAAAACTTATCAGAAAAGAAAGAATACATCTTCAACTAGGAAATCAACACCCAAAAAAATAAGGAGATACCTAAGAGGAAGAGAGGATAAGGATGATACTACAAAATCAAAAAGAGAACAGAGGATCCAAGAAGAAAAGGCCAAAATACCGAAGAAAAATTATGAAAATGCAGAGTCAATCATCAACATAGGCCACTTACAACATCATAAAATTAGGCAATGGGTAATTATGTCTATCAAGGATTAGAATAAGATAGAAAAAGAAATCATTAATATGATGATAGAATTCAAATATGTACCTCTACAATAAGATAGAAGAAGCAATCATTAAGATGATGGTAGCATTCAAATATGTACCTCTACAATAAGATAGAAAAAGCAATCATTAAGATGATGGTAGCATTCAAATATGTACCTCTACAATGGGATTAAAAAAGATGCAAGTGGACAGGACAAAAAGAGTGATGCACCTTCCAAGAACACTAAAGAGGTAGAAAACATTGCAGGTCAAGAAAAAGTTGAAGTGGAGACATCTACAATTGAAACAAAAGGTTCATACTGAGTAGCATACCAATGACACCACACCTCCCAAGAAATCATCAAAATTAAAAAAGCAAGAAAAGGATATTTATATAATCCTTCATTCCCCTGCTTCCAGTACCATTCAAAAGAAGAAGAAGGACAAGAAAGGAAGAAAACCAGTAACACTTGATGAGATAATAGACAAACCCAACTATGATCCAAGGACACTAGATCCTGAGTCATTATTAAGGTATGGAGAACTATGCAAAAGGAAATCAATACACAAAAAGCTCAGAAAGTAGCACAAGAATACACAAGTCCTGGAAACAACCAAGGAAATCCTATTTCAAGTAGTACCAGACACACAGATTGATCAAAATTTACCCATAATTGATCAAATTTTAGTTCTGACCAAGGTAATCACAAAACAAAATGTAGACGTTGAGAAGGTTATAAAGGAATAAGCAGAAGAGAAGTACCAATACAAGCTCACTAAGAAAAACAGCCAAGAAGTGGTAGAGAATAAGGTGAACCTTTCTAAACTAGTAACTACGTTAGAACCTGTTATATCAGAAGTAGTTAACTTAGTTCAAAATTTATGCACACTAGAGCACTTTAGTACTGAGCATAGTGAACATATAACTAAAATAGATGAAGATCTACAAACTAGTGCACAATGTATATCAACCAAAGAAAATGCATTCCAACTGCATTATGAGAAGATTGTAGATCTAAATGGTTGAGACTTAAGATACAAAAGGAAGAAATAAAAATTAGAGATGAAGTAACCGAGCTACAAGCTGTGTTACTACCAAATCTCACATTGTTGTTGACACACTTGACTTCAGAAAAGACTATAATTGTCACCCCAGAGATGTCAGTCACAGAGAGTATCTATAACATCCACACTAGAATCAATATTTAGCACATGACCCTCGAGTACCTCAAGGAAAAATGGGACAAGAAAATGATAGCCATATAGTAATCCCATTCACACATATTTGACAAAGGGAAAAAAAAGGAAAACATGTACATATCTACACAAGGGAAAACATTGTAGCAATGCATGCACATAGGGGGGTTCATTGAAAAGGTAAAACACTTAGTGTATATATTACACATATAAGTTTTTGATACTAATGCCAAAGGGGGAGATTGATAATCCTTAAAGGATCAAAAGTTATCATTAGTATAATAAGAAAATTGTTTTGGACCATCGGTCACATGATCACCAAGTGAGAGCTTTCACCAAACACAGTGGTCATCAAAATTATCAAACACAGTGGTCACCAAAATGGTCAAGTGTAGTGATGATTAAAATATTTTGAACACTGTGCGTAGTTGTCTCTGAGCACCAGTCTATAGATACTTCACTGGGCATAGTCTATAGAGACTTCCGAGCACAATTTACAGAGACTTCATCAAGAATATTCTATAGAGACATCACCGAACACAAGTCTACCGAGAGACAATTTTATTCTCGAGAAAAGTGGATCTCAAACTACACGTCAGCAAAAACACTTTAATATTTAAAGAAGATCTATACTTAGCTAGACAACTATTTTTTTCTGGATCAAGAATATCCTAATATGTATATGCAATTAGTTAACTGATTGTATTCATGAAAACTAGGAGATCAACATCAATTTTTAAACCTTTGATCATTAGAGTTTTTCAAGAAAAGTGTGAAACCTAATTAGGTCAAAACCTTTATATATAGATGTAATGATCAATCAAGAATATAATTATTGTAGTTACAGAAGGACATGTATGGATCAAAGAGATAATTTCATTCAAAAGGATAGTTAAAGGATAATTTAGTTATGAAGAACTACATTCAAGGCTACCAAGTAGAACATAGGTATTATCCATCACAATAGGTGATATAGAATTTTGTGAAATTAATGGATTTGTAATCAACAATTCAAAATTGTAAGCTATCAGGTCATCTATATTTTTGTCTACTCTCTAATAATTGTAGAAACAAAAAATTCCTTCAAGAAGGTGGACTTAATAGTCTGATTGTAGATCTCTTAACCGGGTGCACACATAGATTGTGTTGCTAAAATATCTTAACCGAGTAGACTTAACAGGTATAACATGTTACTCCTAATAGTGTAGGATCATCATAAGTGATCACAACTTGTAGCCTTAACCGACACCTTCCATTCTGCATATAGTGAAGCTTTGTGGGTTTCATCCCCACCGCATTTTTTACCTTGTAACAGGGGTTTTTTGCATTATCAATTATTGTGTCATGTGTAAATGAGTTTCATGAATTTTTCTATGTTTGTTTACATGAACTTACATTTATGTTATGATATTACATGCATGAAGTAGAAAAGCTACAATGGTCGATTATGCAAGTGATGATTACTAAGGTTTAAAGATTAAAAGTTTTTAAGGGTACTGATTCACCCATCCCTCTCAATACACACCCTTCCATTATTCCAACAACTACCAATTTGAAATGTATTCTTGCATATGTGAAACTATCCATAATCCATGTATCATTTTGAGAGTGTTTCACATATTTAGGTACAACCTTATTCTTGAATTCATTCATAAATTCATGGACACTAACTTTTTTAGTAATTAGATCACACCGTTTTCCAACCTTTCTGCCCTTCAATGGATATTCAATAGCTTTAAATATTTTTTTATCAACTAATTGATGACCAAAATCAATTGAAATATTTTCATGCAAACATTCATCTAAAAATTCAAGATTGCCACATACATCACATACACCAGAAACACATGAATTCAAAAGAAAAAATGTCTCATTAGGTGTGTTACAAAACAAACCTGATATAAACTCTTTTACAGTTTGAGGTGGTATATTTATACCACGCTCTTGCAACATTTCATTAGTATGTATGGTAGAACATATAGATTGAAATACATCATTATGATAACAAAATTGAACATGATTTTTGGATCAACATGTTAATCTTTCCTTGTTAATCCTTACATACCATGGTTTACATTTTTCAAAACATCTTTGACTAATACTAATAGTTAACACCTTAACATCCAAATTTTCTTATACAATTCAGTTTGAGTCATATCCAAAAGATGTTTTTTATGTGGATCATGAATTTTTGAGCCAACTCTTAATTTAATAACATCTATGGCATTAGATGATGCTCTTGTATTATCATGCCAAAAATTTTCAATCAAAGTTTTGACTTCACCAGTAAGTTTCATGTCAGACCTCGGGAGCCTTCCACTAAAGCTCCACAAATGTTTTGTCGAATTAATTTCAAAGCTAACTCTTCTCTTTACAGATCTTGCTAAAATTTTATGATGAGTATTAAGACAGTAACTTATGTTTGTCATCATTCTTTTATCAGAAATATTTTTCTTTACTAAAGTTGTTGTTACTGCTTGTCATGTCGCATTCCTATCTTTAGAATGTCTTTTCTTTCCAATTGTGTCGAAGGCACTAGTTGTTACCTAACTTTCCCATTCTATCAATTTTGGCTACAACTAGACTAAATGAGGAACCCACAAGGGTAGATCCCAGCTTGTATTAATTATGCATGATTCCTTGTCTTAATCTCATTCTATGTATTTTTGCTAGGTCTATGGTTTACCCTTGTTTATGTTTAAGACCTTGTATCATCTTAAAATGGAAGCAATTCCATGTTAAGAATGTTTAGCCCTCCTTAGTGGGTTTTTTAGACTATTATCATGTTTTCCTCTCATTTTTTCACCCTACCTAGCTTATGTGCCTGTTTAGGACCCTGAATGGGCCTCTCTGGGCACTATTTATCCTACTTGGCACATTTTCCAGGGGTTCTAACTCCATGGGACAAGGTCAACCTTGACCTTGACCTAGGTTAGGGTTGACCTTGACCTTGACCTAAGTCAAGGTCAACCTTGACCTTGACCTAGGTCGCCCCTTTCAATTGGAAAGTTTGTTGGCTGTCAGGGGACATTCAAAAGTTCATTTTCCCACTTCTAGGTCGGTTGTTTTAGGTTCCAAAGTGACAAATTTTAAATTATATTTAATATAGGTCCACTTCTAGGGGTATAGGTCTAATTGGAATTTAATTCTCCTATTTAGGCCTCTCTAGAGGATTGTGCCCTAGATTGGTATATAAGGAAGCTTTCCTCCTCTCATTTTTCCTAAGAAAGAATCCAAGTGAACAAGGGTAAGTAATTTGAGCATCCATTATTCTACATGTTCTCAAGATTTTAAAGTTCAACTAAGGTTTTCAAGTCTTCCTCTCAAGCATTCATGTTCTCCATTGAAGTTCAAGGATTTAACCATTCAAGTCTTTGAAGGGATTTGGTTCAAGCATTCAAGATTCACCATTCAAACCCTAGATCTATCCATCATGATGGTATAATCATCCTTCAAGATCCTTTGTAAATCCTCAAGCTTCATTCATTCTTCCTTCCAAGTGGATTCCAATCATACAGTCATGGAGGTTTATGGTTTCTAATATTGAGTCCAAGCTTTCATATTTACATACTAGTTTACATTCAAAATACAATTGCATATCTATTGAATATCATAGCTTCCTTGTTAGATTTACTTCTACTACCTTCTAGCATTCTATTTTTCAATTATTGATTTCAAGATTAATTCCTAAATCAAATTTTGACTAAGGAAAACCCCTCCCCCTATAAACAAAACCATTTTTCTTGAAGGTACATGTTTGGGACAATAGGTTCAAGTGCAGATTTGGATACCCTTTTTGGCAGACTTTTGGGATCCAAATTTTTTTTTTCTGTCAGACTGTGTAGGTCAAGGTTGAATTTTTGTTCTAGGTTAGTATCGACTTTCTATTCTGGGTCAAGATCAACCTTTTGTTTTGGGTCAAAATTTACCTGAGCCAGATCTAGAAAATATTTTTGGGTTTTCTCTGTCTTTGTGTTTCTGTGCCTGATCCAATTGTAGAACTTCTGGAAATTCAGTGTAGACATCCAAAAAAACATTCTTTAGATCTGTTACATTCTTTTCTATAGAATGGAACCTAGGGTTTTTTTGTTTATCCTTATTCTTAATAGGTTGGTTCATTTATGAATTGATCCTTTTTTTGTGGGTTAATCAATTTGGATCATCCCTTTATGAATTTAGGATTGAGAGAGAAATCTTATCTTCCCACACCCCACACAAACACCCAACACACATACTCCACACCATATATATACACTATATCACATTTTTAGTATATCACATTTTATCCCCTACACACCTAAGTGTAAGAAACCCTTTGAAATTCATGATTAAAATCCTAGCTCATCCTTTACTTGGTCTATTTCTTCATTACATTTTTCTCAATAACATAAGTTTTTTATAAAGTCATGTGCGCATTTACGTTTCCCTATTTATCTCTTAGTCGTGTAACCTAGAAGGGATATTCCATTTTATCCCGGGGCTTTGATACTTCCTTAGTCACATAATCTCAAAAGGAAATGGAATATGTTGTTTTGATCAGGAGACTTAATGTGCACCATTAATCTTGATTTAATAGTGTTCTATGTGGGAAGTCTCATAATGAAATTAGTCAAAGTGTTTTGAGATTCAGCCACTCAATTTATCTCTTGACCTCTAGATAAACTCAAGGTTTAAGTCTATTTGGTTTCTTTTCTTCAGTCATGAGATCTCTAAAAGAATCATGGATGTCAATGAAGTTCAGATCCTACAACTTGCGCGTGATCTCATGATAAACTCTTGGGTTAGCTATTTATCTCGTGACTTTGATATTTCTATAGTCGCGTATTCTCTAGATCTGACTCAAATTTAAGGATGGTTTTCTTTTTTCCTTAGTCGCATGATCTCTAGGTGTACTTGGGGTTACATGAAAGATGTTGAGATTAAATGAGATACTTTTATTATGTTCAGATCTTGTGGTTTTCATTAAGTCTTGAGACAAAGTCAAAAGTCAACAAAGTTCAGGAGATTATGCACAAGCCATTGATTTTGAGATGATCTTATGGTTCTAATGAAATCTCATGATAAAATCAAGGTTAATCAAATGATCTAGCAACTTGAAGACATAAAGAAATTTAGTTACCCAGGGTTAAGGATGAGTGAAAGTAGAGTTAGGGCTAATTTCAAAGACAAAGTAAAGATTGAGTAATTCCTAATAAATCAAGTGGTAGGTGTAAAGCCTCAATGCAAATGTTAGAATTAATATTTCCTTGGTTGAGAATATGTAACTAAAAGGATAAACCAAGGTATCCTTATTTGTATTTGTCCTCTAGTCCAAGTAGGAGGACATGTCACTATTTTGTAATTCTTTTAATAAGGAAAATAGATATTCCTCCTTAAGAGGAATCACACATTTGTCACACACACAATATGAATGTGGCATCCATAGGAGAAGGGAGTTACATGCAAACTCCTCCACTCATCTCTACTTAAGAGATGTCTCTCACACACTTTCTTCAATAATCTTCTCCTCTCTCTCTCAATCTCTCATTGCTCTCATTATTGTATTGAGCTTATTGCTCTCATCCATAGGCTTTTTGCCATATTCTTATTCACAAAGGGGTTTTTATTTGCTTTTCCCCTTACCAAAATCTCTTGGCTCTTTGTTGGATTCTTGGAGTTTCTCATATGCTTAATGGTAGATCTTGATATCTTTATCTCACTTTTGGTTTATGGTAATATCTTCTTGCATTTCATTTTCTTGGATTACTTCATGTTTATGTTTTCATTCTTTTAATACTTCTTACATGGTATCACAACTATCTAATCCTTGTTTAAGTGTTTTGTAGGAAGGTGCCATTCAAAGGAGCAAGCCCTTGTTGTTGTTCTAATATTTGTTTTGCAGATTTTTTTTGCATCTAACATTTTTTTTTCTCCTTTTTTTCAAATCTCCTTCTTTGAATCTTATCTCTTAGTTCTGGATGGCTTGCCGCCAGATCTAAGCACTTATCTCACCTTTTATCTATAGGCTTTAACTTTGTTTATTTTCAAATCTCTTTATCTCTGTTTGATTACAGATTTATGTTCTTGCTGAAATCTATTTATTATCTCTGTCTAATCTGTAGGATATTCCATCATCTAGCTATATCTCTATTTATTCATTATTTACTGTTATATATATACATTGTTTCTGTTTAATATCTTGTAGGGAGCATGTATTTCCTTTTTCTCTGCTATTCATTTTTTGTATTTTACTAATAGATAAGAGATTAGTAAAACTTGTGGTGGATTCCAATTGGAAAAGTTTGAAGTCTCAGACCTATATGTAACTTAGTCTTAAAAGACTAGAAAATATCATAAAGTCTATCCTCATACCCTGCGTAGCTCTATACATTAGTAGGAGTATTGTGGCAGCAGTAGTAATGTAACTCAAAGATAAGAGTATTACCTTGCGCAGTTTTTGCATACACCCCGTTTACCTGCATCTGGTGACTCTTCTCCCACTATTGTATCTAATAGAACTATGCTTGAATCGGCACCATTTTAGTGCATAGGCATTGATAAGCCTCTCTGGTCTGAGTTACTGCCTTCACCTTTAGCTCGCACTGGTCTCTTCACCTTGACCGCAACTTCTTTATTTACATTTGGGGTTCATAACGCTGCATAGATAACGTTAATAGTTAATATAGTTAACTATTTATTCATAGTTATAGTTAACATTTCTCTTTTTATTTCACATTGTTATCTTTTGTTTATTCATTCATTCATATCACTTATCAATTAATAGTTAACATTTTTTCATTTATTTGTTTATTCTTTCATTTATATCAATTCTTTATTCTTTCATAACGTCTTTGCAACATCTTCCCATTAGTCTTTGACAGTTGTTTTGATCTCCTCTTATCTCCATTTATAGCAACCTGTTAAATGTGTTGTGGTTGGTACTGGTAAATTGTATCACAGCATGGATTGTGTGGATGACAGACTTCTCTAAACAGTGTTGACAGCTCCAAGAATAGTGCTTAAACTCATTCATAAAACTAAAATCTAAATTTGTTTTAACTTCCCTGGCCCACTCAGCCTGTTTCTTGCAGAGAGCCCGTTAATTTTAATCATTTACACTTGTTCATTTATCCTGTCCTCATTTTTTTACCGCAAGTTTTAATTCTATTCACAACTAATTTACATTAATTCAAATCTGTTAAATAGTTTAATGTTCACTTATTAATTTAACAAATTTGTTCATTTTTTTATAAAAAGGTAAAAGTTTAATCATCAATACTTTTTTTTTCACTCCATATTATTTAATATCGCTTCACTTTTAAGTTATTCATTTCATTTCTCATCAAATTCGATTACTAGTTCTTTAATTCATTTCAATTAAAAATTATTTCACCATTTACATCAAATTTTTAATTTTTTTTAATATCTTTGTTTACCTCTTATATTTAGAAGTTAACTTTAAGTAAATCTTCTTTTTCTTAATCTTACACACTACTTTTACACTGTTATTTACTTTGTGTAAGTTAATTTGATCAATTTATCATGTCTACTTTAATCCCAGAAATCAAGCTCAACAGCTCTAATTATCATCAATGGAAAAATCATGTGTCTTTTTTATTTCAATTTAAACATTTACTTGAAGTTGCTACAAATGCAGCTATTGAACCAGCTACCTCTGCTTCACAAGCAGAAAAAGATGCATGGAAGACCAAAAATGAAGAATCCCTTGGTTTAATTGGTCTCTCCATCATCTCTGATCTTTATGTCCTAATTGGACATTGCACCAAAGCTCATGAAGCATGGACCATTCTGCAACAGACATATGACAGCTCATCGAAATCTCGTAAGATTCAACTCCAAGACAACTTGGAGGACTTAAG
>MU227940.1:5400945-5414413 GCA_018584345.1 Thuja plicata | reverse complement strand
TTCTCATATGCTTAATGGTAGATCTTGATATCTTTATCTCACTTTTGGTTTATGGTAATATCTTCTTGCATTTCATTTTCTTGGATTACTTCATGTTTATGTTTTCATTCTTTTAATACTTCTTACAGCAAAGATGCTCAAAATCTATCCTTTAAGGCATCACACCTTGAAGATATGTGTCCATGGTGGGCCAGGCTAAGTCAAAAAGAACTAAAGTTAAAGATCGGTCAAGTTCAGTTTCATCGCACATATGGCATAAAGCCTCAATGATAAAGTGCTCAAAATATAATAGTAAAGGAATTGCACCAAGATGAGATGTGACACTAATGACATCAAACGTCTCGGGTTGAAAAGACAAAATGAAGACACGACAAGTAAACAAAATCTAATGGTGGGTGTAATCCCTTGATGGCCAAGATGAAGATATTTAATCTTTAAGGCATTATGCTATGATGCCATGTGTCTGTGATCAGATATGAACTCAAGGATAGAATAAAGAACCAAAATAAAGATAAAGATCAGAGGTTGGGTTTTAAAACGAAAATAGATTCAAATATGAACTGTTGATACAAGCACCCATACCACATATGATCGTTAACATTCAAATATTCAAAAACTAATTTCAAGGGTTTCATGGTGGTGGTGTGGTCTTTCAAGTTGCAGACAGAGTAGATGGATCAGCTGACTTCTTTGATCAAATTTATGGTGATGGGAGATGTATACATGACTATATCTGATCTTCTGAGATATTTCCAAGTGCATTAATGATCAAACTTGATTGGCTTAGGGTTTCTATATTGTTTATTGAGAATTTATTGTGACCCTAATTCTTCCCTAACTGATCAATAGATTGACTCTTGAGCTTGTGTGCTAGGGGAGGTTGTATATAAGTAGTTTTAGAAGCTTTCATTAAGGGGTTTTTTAAGCTTATACAAGACTTTCTCTGGCATCTTCTCTGCCCTTAGTTTTTGATCTTCTTGTAATTTCTCATTGAATTCCAGATTATGCAAAGGTTTTCTGTGACTTTTTATCTATCATCAAGCTCTTTCTTGTCTGTATTTCTCTAATTTGAGGCATAATATAGTGTTTAATATTAGATAAATCTTGGATTTCTTGAGCCTTCTTTATTTCTGCATCTTTGTGCACTACTGCGGGTGATTTGATTTGGATAATATTGTGGATTTTGTTCATCCCTTGTTACCTTGTCTCATTCCTATGCCTATTAGCTGAAGTGGATGTTTATTTGCAGGTCATAGTTTGTGTCTATTCCATTGAATATTCTGTTGTTTGTGGAATATTCTCTTTCCTTGAATAGCCTCTTTTCATTTTAGATCTCTCTATGAAATACTTATGCAAGCCTATTCAAAAAGTTGTGTTCTTCTAGATTAAGGAATTTCATGCTAGTTTTGGTCACTGTGTTGTGATTCATGTTACCTTCAGTGTATCACCTAGTAGGATAATTTTATTTTTAGTTATTTCCCTTTCAGTTCTCCTTCTACCCCTTTTCCTTCCAAGTTTACTTTCATGTCAAAAGGTAGATAAGGTGATTATCCAAGAGGAACTGGCCTATAATTTGGAGGCTTCACTTTAGTTAGTAGAGGTCCCACAACCTAGAAGGGATTCCGATGTTATACTAGATTGTTAGGATCAAGCACTTAACTGGGTGCAAAATTTAGTGTATAACACTAGCAATAGTTGACATAACCTGTTTTAGAGACTCATCCTTCTTGTTGGATTTAACATAAATGCCTAACCTCTTCATCACTTTTCGCATTTGAGTCATTTTAATTAGTTGTAAAATTAATTGACATTGAAACCCAAATATCTTATTATAAAAAAATTGTCTAAACAATTCAGTCTCGTGTGTCCTAATTTGTCTCCATGAAACCAAACCATGTAGATTGTCTAGCACATTACTCTTAATTTTAAATTGTTTATTCATTTCATTATCATTCAAAGGGGTTTCTTTCTCAATTGGTGTTTGTATGTCTACATCCACATTGTTGATCTCAATTGTCGTTTGATTGTCAATTTCAATTGGGGTTTGAATTTCACTTTCAATTGGGGTTTGACATTTAGTTCCTTTATCATTTTGATTAAACTTTACTACTTTGTGGTGTTTGATGTTCAATATAATTTGTTACTCTATTTCAGGAAGAAAATCTAAACGATTTAAAGAGTAACCCACTAATACAAAAAGATCAAGTTCTTTATCAGAATAAGTTTCATTTGACTATGAAGACATACCTGTATCCAACACTTGATTAGAAAATGCACCTGAATTTTCTCCTATTGTATTGTATTGTATTGTATTCTTCAACCTATACATCCATCATGGTGTCCTAATTCTTCTCCTCTTCTGAAACAATTGTTGAACTCGATGCTTTAGAATTATTCAATTTTTGAATTCTTTCTCTTCTTTCTCTTTGTCATTTTGTCTCTTTCTCTTTATTTTCTACAACCTCATCAGCTCTCTAAACCTTTATTTTCCTCTTTTTGCATTTCTTTTATCCCATGTTTGGACCAAAATTTTAATTGAAATTAATCCCTTCTTGTTAGATCGAAAAGAAGACAAGAAAAGAGAATGTAGATTCAAAATATTCTTTCTGCTGCATGGATATGTCATAAAAATGATTGAATAATCATCAATCATTGAGATCAGGCCCACAGTACTATTTTTTTGTCTCCACCTAGTCTTTCAAAAAAACACACTCTAGAGTATTATCTATATTATGGTGCCACATGGAGATTAATATTGATATTTCTATAGTGTATATTTCTATATTAATAATATTGATAATACCCTAGAGTGTATATGTTATTAATATAGAAATATATATGTGTGTGTGTGTGTGTATATATATATGTATGTATATATATATATGTATGTATGTATATGTATATATATATAATTTATACTCGAATAGATACATGTGTAAGTTTTTTAAATAAATATATACTGTAGAAGCGTTTAATTCTCTCTCGATATCGCTCAAATATGAATCATGTAAGGACACCTATGTAGGATCAATCTGGTCATCTGTAAGAAAGCTGGTAAAAATTTGATGAGCTGGATGTGATGAATTGGGCTAAGTAGGCTAGGGAGGTGCATCCACTTTAGCTGTAATCTATTGAGGAGTTGTAGGTGGTGCAAAAATATCCTCCTATCTCTATGCACCCTCAAAAGTTGATCCAGTAGATCTACTAAGAATGACAGTGAAAAATTGATGGGACCTCCCTAAGAGGAACCCCACCAACTATGTGTAAATCCTAATATGTGCAAAGTAGATCACTCGATAAACATGCACCAATACGATGCAAATGGTCCAAATCTAATAAATCTGCAACCTCTATGGGAGACGGTTTGTCTACTATCTGGTATAGATCATCACTGGAGGATTTATCTTGTGTAGGTGGATGAATTATAGATTGGGAACACAACATGTATCTCCCCAAATGATCAAATAACATCTCCCAAAAATATGTCATGATACTCACAATACTAAAAAATACATCCCTCCTAAGTGTGTCATCTAGTACACTTTATCCTATAGCTTCCATTTCTAAACCTTTTTGTATGACCAAAAGGTTTGGACCCACCTTTTCCCCCTTATTAGCATGCAATTGGGCATTCGGCCCTCTGAATATGTTAGATAATCTCCCCTCCCCTACCCATCATCACCCATTAATATTTTTGGGGCCACCTATGATGAGTAGTCAACCATCGAGGATATATAAATGGTGCAACAAGGTCATACTCACACTTAGTAGCCATATATCCTCTCACTTGAGGCATGTCATGATAATGAGGAATCCTCATCTTCATAATAGTGGTGGAAACCTCTAAGTCAAATTGTATATACTTCATAGTGCCAGTAACGCTATTGATAATCGTCAATCATTGAGATTAGGTCCACAGTACTATTTTTTTGTCTCTAACTGGTCTTTCAAAAATAGGCACTCTAGAGTATTATGAATATTATGGCACCATATAGAGATTAATATACACTCTAGGGTATTATCGATATTATATATATATATATATATATATATATATATATATATATGTATGTATGTATGTATGTATATATATGTATATATATGTGTGTGTGTATATATATGTATATGTATAATTTATACTCGAATAGATACATGTGTAAGTTTTTTAAATAAAATCAAAATTTAAATAAATATATGTTGTAGAAGCGTCTAATTCTCTCTCTATATCGCTCAAATTTGAATCATGTAAGGACACCTATATGGGATTAATTTGGTCATCTATAAGAAAGATGGTAAAAATTTGTTGAGCTGTATGTGATGAATTGGGCTAAGTAGGCTAGGGAGGTGCATCCTCGTTAGCTGCAATATGTTGAGGAGTTGTAGGTGGTGCAGAAATATCCTCCTATCTCTATGCACCCTGAGAACTTGATCCAGTAGATCTAATAAGAATGATGGTGAAAAATGATGGGACCTCCCTGAGAGGAACCCCACCAACTATGTGTAAATCCTAATATGCACAAAGTAGTTCACTCAATAAACATGCACCCATATGATGCAAATGGTCCAAATCTGATAAATTTGCAACCTCTAGGGGAGATAGTATGTCTACTATCTAGTATAGATCATCACTGGAGGGTTTATCCTATGTAGGTGGATGAATTCTAGATTGGGAATGCAACATGTATCTCCCCAAATGATCAAATGACATCTCCCAAAACTATGTCACGATACTCACAATACTAAAAAATACATCCCTCCTAAGCATGTCATCTAGTACACTTTGTCCTACAGCTTCCATTTCTAAACCTTTTTGTATGAACAAAATTTTTGGACCCACATTTTCCCCCTTATTAGCACACAATTGGGCATTCATCCCTCTAAATATTTTAGATAATCTCCCCTCCCCTACCCAACATGACCCAAAAATATTTTTGGGGCCACCTATGATGAGTAGCTAACCATCGAGGATATATAAATGGTGCAACAAGGTCATCCTCGCACTTACTAGCCATATATCCTCTCACTTGAGGCATGTCATGATAATGAGGAATCCTCATCTTCACAATAGTGGTAGAAACCTCTTAGTCAACTTGTATATACTTCACAATACCAGTAACGCTACAGGAGAGAGAAGTATAGAATGTATCAATAGAAATGCTATCATAAGGGTTGTATGATTGGACTATTTCAATAATAAGAACCAAGTCCTCTCTAATAATCTTCACCCTATCCTGATTAGGAAGGGTGATGGATGACTAAATTCTCTGATTGAGAACCTCTATATCTCATCTCAATCTAGCAATGGTACTAGCAAAATAGCTCCTCATTTCTCTCTCTAGAATCAATAGATCTATGTGAAGAGAAGTCACTAGCACTCCCCTGAACACTAGCCTCTCCTAAATCTATAGATGATGTCCCTCTATCCAATATCATGTGATAGATAAAATATATATATGGGAAAGTATAAATACAGGTAGATATAGATCTCTATACATGCATATATATTTTGTTAGGAATAACACTCCACAAGACAATTGAGAGGGGGATGAATCAGTTGTGACATATATTATTCAACTTTAAACTTTATAAACCAAGACTGCAATGCAGATGATAACACAGTAAATGCCAACATAATAACATAATGCTTATTGTCGAGGAAACCATGTTAAAGGTAAAACCCTAGTGAGAATTAGCACCCACAAATAATGTACTGAGAGTATAGTATCCCTGTTGAAATATTTATCCATATTAGGATCTTATTACAACATTACATTACACATTCCCTATTAGGAGTCAATAAAATTAGTAGGATCGCTACCCAGGCACACTACCCAAAGAAGTTAAAGGCACCCTCAAGGATTTAGAATCCAAACAAGTGTATATAGGAATATACAATCTAGTGAACTATCTGATAGCAACTATCTTTTCTTGGTCAATTCCAATAAAGTATTCTTATAAAAACTCTACTCTACAGCCAAAAATAAACAAGCCTCCCAACTTTCACTTCTCTTCCTCTTCCACATCTTTCCAAAAGAAAAGATCACTAATATATACCCTATTACAATAATTCATTAGGTCAGCCAATTTAAGCTTTCCTAATACACAAAGAATTAATTAGATCACCCAATTAGGTTGTCCTAGTATACAAATAATTATATAACCCCTTGCTAAGATACACATGGTACCTATAACAAGTAAACATTATTTACAATCCATCAATTATACTTCCAGATCCACAATCCACGCTCACAATTCATATTACACGCTATATGTCTGAAGTTGGCAACCAAGTAGGTCTCCTTCAGAATACACGCCATAGCTAACATCACTAGAATGCTCATTCCAATTTATCAGAACCCAATATTCCATAGTATGTCTACAGTCCTCTAGTAAGCTCACATCACTTGAAATATCTTCCCTAGGAAGATATACCCAAAACACAAAGACCTTCTTTGTCAAGCATCACAGTTATAGTCCAGAAACTAGTCTTCACTAAATCAACTATAATAGACACAATATGTAACATAAAGCCAAGCAACCTTAGGAATAATGTCAACACACATCCATCTTCATATAACCAACTTTGATCATTCTAGAATAGTCATACAATGTCCGTACACTTCTGCCAATCAAGTAACCAGTTTTTTCTCTCCACAAAAACATATGTTGACATCAGTGACAAAACATGAATATCAACAGCATGATCAATACCCAAAACTGATATCATCCAACAATATCCCTCTTTTGCATTGATTGAAAATATGGGAAAATCCATTAACTCAAAATAAAATAAAAAATATTTTTTCCTCTTAATACAATATTCTCAATATCCTCAACATAAATCTCCCCAAAATAGTAGGGATTTTCATAGAGACTCCTTCCCCTTTTGGAAACAATGGAAAAAGGGTTCCATAACTCATCTGTAATATTCTATAGGTTTTCTAAAATCTTCATGTCTAGCAGCCAGGTACAAGATCACCTAAATATCCTCTAGTGTTTCTTCGATCACTCCTCTTGAAGAGTAGATCCATACATCAAGTCTAGAAAATGATATAGCTCTAAAAGCCACTGGACTGATGCATACTAGCATCAATCAATTATCACAAGTAGGGGCTCTCACCCCAAGCATGCTTCTGAGATACTCAAAACAATCTTTTGGCAAAGGTTTTGTAAATATATCTACTATATGTTCCTTTGTGTTGATATATTCCAATTTAATCTTTCTCTACTACCTTCTCCCTCAAGAAATGATACTTAATAGAAAGATTTTTGGTCTTTGAATGCATTATAGGATTCTTCAACATATTCACTATGGTGGTGTTATCACAATGGATAACCACTAGTTATTCAAAAATTATTCCAATGTCCTTCACCATTTGTTTCATCCAAACAACTTGTATGCAATTTATTGCAGCAACAACATACTCTAATTGAGCAGTAGATTGAGCAATACAGTTTTGCTTCTTTCTCAACCAAGAAACCAACTTTTTCCCAAGGAAAAATGCACCACCACTAGTACTCTTTCTATCATCCACATTACTTACCCAATCAACATCAATATAATCTTGTAAAATAAAATCATCTAATTTTTCATACCATAATCCATATTTTGTTGTTCCTTTCAAATATCTAAAAATTCTTTTCACAACAGAAAAATGTGTCTCTTTAGAATCTTCTTGATACCTTTCCACAATACCAACTGCATTGGTAATATCTAGTCTAGTGTGAGTTAGATATTGTAGACCAGCAATCATAGATTTATACTTTGTTTGAACTATATTTTGAGTATTAGCATTACTAATTATTTTATCTTCAGTCACCATAGGTTTTCCAACAAGTTTACAATCTTCCATTCCAAACTTCTTCAACATTTCCTTAAGATACTTAGTTTGAGATATAAAAATTCCATTCTTACTCTGATTAATTTGCAAACCAAGAAAAAATTTTATTTCACCAATCATTGACATCTCAAATTTATTTTCCATTTCTTTAGAGAACTTATTACTCATCTTATCATTTCCTCCAAAAATGATATCATCAACAAAAACTTCTATGATTAAGATTCCATCTTCATCGGTTCTTAAATATAAATTACTTTCTGCATTACCTTTTCTGAAACCAAGATGAAGTAGATACTTGTCCAGTCTTTCATACCATGCTCTAGGTGCTTGTTTCAGTCCATACAGTGCTTTCTTCAACTTACAACCCATGTCTTCATCCTCTGTCAAAGGAAAACCATAAGGTTTCTCAATGTAAACTTCTTCCAGATCTCCATTCAAGAATGTTGATTTCACATCCATCTAATATACTTTAAAGTCTTTATGTGCATCATAAGCAAGAAATAATCTCACAGCTTCCTATCTAGCAACAAGAGAAAATGTTTCTTCATAGTCTATGCCTTATTTTTGTGAGTAGCCTTTATATACCAGTCTAGCCTTGTTTCTTATCACTATTCCTTCCTCATCCATCTTATTTCTAGAAAACCCATTTTGTACCTATAACATTTTTGTTCTTAGGCCTTGGAACCAATTCCCAAGTATTGGTTTTCTTTATCTATTCAAGTTCTTCTTCCATAGCTTTAGTCCAAGATTCATCTCTAAATTATTCATCATTAGTCTTCGACTCAACTTAGAAATCAAACAAATTTCATCTCTAATTCTAGCTCCAGTCATTGTACCTTTATTTGAATCACCAATAATTTGATCTTTAGGATGGTTCTTCTTAACATACCTCAGAGTCTTTGTAGTATCAGTAACTTTAGTCACTTCATCTTCTATTTCATTTTCAATCATCAAAGGTTCTTCAGGTTTAGAAATGACCTCTTTGATCTCAGAAGTCTTACCACATTCATACAATATTTCCTGAATCTAAAACTTTTCATCTATCCTCACATTGGCACTTTTAATCAACTTCCTCAATCTTAGATTGAAACATTTATATGCTTTAATCTTAGTAGAATAACCAAGATAAATTCCTTCATCACTTCTAGCATCAAATTTCACTATCTCATCTTATCTTTTGATAATAATATTTACTTCCAAATATTCTGGAATATTTTACAGTAGGTGTATGATCAAACCATAACTCATAAGGAGTCTTACTTGTACCTTCTCTGATATTAATTTTGTTCAAGGTGTACACAGTAGTGCCCACTGCTTCTCTTCAATGAACATGTGACACATTTCCTTTTAGCAGCATAGTCTTGGCAACATCTAGTATAGTTCTGTTTCTTCACTTTGTAATCTCATTCTATTGTGGAGTTCTAGGAGCTGATGTTTTTCTATATATTCCATGTTCTTCATATTAGGTATTAAATAAGTCTAATATAAACTCTCCACCTCTTTCTGATCTCAAACATTTTATCTTCAAACCAGATTCATTCTCAAAATTTTCTTTAAATAACTTGACTTTGTCAAATGCTTCATATTTTTCTCTGAAATATGTTACCCACATCATTCAAGAAAAGTCATAAAAAAGTATAAAGTACCTTTCACCATAATATAATCTTGTTCTTGTAGGACCACACAGATCTATATGCACCAAATCCAACTTCCCTTTTGTTAAATAAGATTTTCTTTTAAAACTACTTTTGATCTACTTCCCTATAACACACTCTCTACACATAGTGTTAGATGGATTTACAATCTTAGGTAGATCTCACAAAATTAGTCATAATTTCCTTCACAATGTTATCAAAGTTAAAATTAAAAAATATTCTATGCCATAGCTAACTGTCATCAATCTTCAAAATAAAATAAGTAGCTTCAGATGTATTTAATTCAAATACATTACCTCTAGATTTAGTACCAGATGCAATCAAATCTCCTAATTTACTTTTGATAGAGAATTTCCAATTAATGAATTTCAACTGATAACCTTTGTCCACCAATTTTCCAACACTCAATAGATTATGCTTAAGTCCATCAACAAGTAATAAATTGTCAGTAGTAGTCTTTCTATCCAAAGAAATAGATGCAACTCCAATGATAATTTTAGGAGTACTATCACCAAATCTAACAACACCACCATCATATCTCTTCAAAATCACAAATTTGTTTTTATATTCATTCATATGATGTGAAAAAACATTGTCTATAACCCATTCATATTTCTTTTCAACACGATATACTAAGGATTTTTCCTCATGTATAGGTTCATCATCCTTTATAGAAATAAATCCAATTTCATCATAGTCACCATCATCATCAAAAATACCCTCACTAGCATTAAACATTCCTTGTCTTTAGGATACTTCTATTTTTAAAACTTAGGTTTGTTCTTAGGAACCCTTGTAGGACATCTAGATGAAAAATGACCAATTTGTTACATGAAAAACATTTCAAAGGTAATTTGCCTTCAAATTTACCCTTACCTCTCTTCTCTCTTCTAGCGATCAATGCTACAACTTCATCTAGCTTTCTTTCTTCCTCCTATATCTATTCCCATTCCTCATCATATTCTCCAAGCTCTTCTCTTAGGTCATAATTGCTAGTGCTCGTAATTCCAGATAAGGTATTTTTGTTCTTATGCACGTTTGCCTTAAATGCTAACTCAACTTTAGGTAAATTATCTCCCAATTCTGTAGCCTCAAAAGCAGTTAGATTTCCAATCAACATCTCTCTAGTGAATTTTGGTGTCAAAGGTATAATATCCTCTATAGCTTGTACTTTGGTTCTATAAGCAGGTTTCAAAGATCTAATAATCTTTGCAATCACCTCTTCCTCACTATAAGTACCTCCATAGTTTCTAATTGTTGGAGATTTGATTCTGAATAGTTAATTGATTGTATGTTTGTCATTGATGACAACATATAATACACAAGAGTACTTCTATATGTACTTATCCATATGATAACATGAATACCAGCATGGATAGATACATGTTGTTGATGTGTTTACTATGCTATGTTCATACACGTAGAACCAGATATGAAGTTTCATTAAAGATATGTAATTTTGTTATTGACGGTTACAGTTCTGGAGGAATAATGGTTTAAGGCCGACATATGTAACATTTTGATCGATTTGGACCTATCTTCAAGATATTTGTGTGTATATTCATGATGAGTTATGATTTGTTGATATTAATCTAAACACGCTAAACATATTTCAAGAAGATTGCAAAGTTATGATTAAATTGATGAAGCCAACTTAGTGAAGCCACCTGTCTATTCAGTTAGTACTTGCACAATTGTAATTATTCTTGTGTGCTTAGTAGAGCTAACAAGGATGTTAAGAAGAGTTGTCCTATAGGTCCCATCATCTCATACTTGGTGTATGTACTTATAGAAGGTTATTTGTAATAAGAAGAGTTGCGAAAGCCAGAGATTAGAAAAGCAGAGCAGAGTGTTAAAGTAGCAGAGCTATATTTATCATATATTGATAATATAGATATTGAATTTGAAGCTTTTAGAATATAGAGAAGATTTTTGTAGAGATTTACAAGAGGTTAAAGCATCGACACACAAAAGGAAATAATCAGACAAGCAGTGTCACAAACAACAGTTCACCTTGTTGATATAGTGTGTATCAAATAACCAGAAGGTTATAGCCTTCACCTCTTGGACAGTGAGTCCTCCACCCCTAATAGGGTTATTGTAAAAGACTCCTAACAGGGTCTGACCCTTAACCAGGTCACTATACTACTATATTGTAATGTACAACTCCTAATAGGGTTGGAAGATCTTTTAACAGGGATCACTATAAATAGTATAACTCTTTGTGGATACTAATTCCCACCAGGGTTTTTACCATTTGGTTTTCCCATAACCAAATTGATGTGTTGTGTAATATTTTATCTATATGTGCATTTACTTTGTATCAATCTAGATTAATAATTATAAGATAAAGATCAAATTGCAGATAACTGATTCACCCCCCCCTCTCAGTTATCTCTGAAGTATTCTAATAATTAGTATCAAAGCCAATTACCTTGGAGAGAAATCCTAATAGCTTAAGGTAGATCAGATGGCATACTTTAGAAAAAAGAGCCCTAAGTTCAATGGAGAGAACTATCTGGATTGGAAGAACAAAATGATAACACATCTACAATGTGTTAGCTTTGAGATCTTTGAGATTGCTACACAAGAAGTTGTAATTCCATCTCTGAAAGACCTTGCAAAGGATGATGCTACTTATAGCCAAAAGGAAACATTTACCAATGATGCAATTGCTTAAGAAGCCCTAATCAGTGCCTTATCTGACAGTGAATTTTCCAAAATCAAGAATATTGACAAAGCATATACCATATGGAAGTATTTAGAAGACATGTTTGAAGGATATGTTCAAGCAAAGAATGCATGCAAAAAGACATGGAAGAAGAAATACAATAGCCTTGAGATGTTACCTAAAGAAAACATTAGGGCTTATAATCAGAGGATAAATGAAGCAGTATCTAGAATCATAAACAATGGAGGAGAAATTTTAGAAGAAGATATAATGGATAAGTTGTTAACTACTTTGACATCATACTATGAAAACAAGATCAACATTCTAGAGGAAACTATGCTATTCTAACAAACTTCAAGAGAGAGACTTTCATTAGAAAAATCTCTACATTTGAGATATCAAGATTGAAGACTGAACCTAAGAATGAAATAACCTTCAAAGCTTCAATCCACGGTAAGAAATCCTCACAAATCTCTAGTCATAATGAGAATGAAGAAATTGATGAAGAGCTAGAAGAAATAACTGCCATGATTGCTAAAAGAGAAAAGAAAGGAAAAGGAAAGTATGAAGGACAGCTTCCATTCAAGTGTTTTTCATGTAATAAGATTGGTCACTTTACATCTAAGTGTGCCACAAGAGTCAAGAATCTTAGATCTAATTACAAACTTAAATATAGGAAGGAATGTTACCATACTGAAGAAGGTGTAACTAATGAAGATTCAAGAGAAGAGGAAATTGGATTCGTTTCCCTTAAAGACACAGAAAGGCTGCTTGAAGAAATGGACATTGCAGATAAAGAAGAAGATCATGAATTAGCCTTAATTTCCAAAGCAGATGTCAGAACTAATTGGATTATTGATAGTGGATGCTCATATCACATGATAGGTGACAAAGATAGATTTGGTCATCTAGACAAATACAAAGGTGGTATGGTTAGATTTGGAGATAACACTCCTAAACCTATCATAGGCAGAGGATCCATCACCTTGGATGGAAAGAACAAGACAGATGATGTTCTATATGTTGATGGTTTGCACCATAATCTACTGAGTGTTGAACAACTACTTGATAAAGGTTATCATTTGGAGTTCAAAGAAAACAAGTGAATTATTAGCAACAAGGATGGAGACATGATTGCATCAGGCTCTAAAACAAAAGGTAATATTTTTCATCATAATTCAGATGTAAGTTGTTTTGTTGCAAAAGTAGATGACAGTTGGTTATGGCACAAGAGACTATGTCATATCAATTTTGACAATATAGTAAAGATCAATAATGTCAAGGCAGTTAGAGACCTACCA
>MU227940.1:5327935-5400401 GCA_018584345.1 Thuja plicata | reverse complement strand
CTACATCAAGAGAGATGATAG
Organism: Thuja plicata; assembly: GCA_018584345.1. Taxonomy (NCBI): domain Eukaryota; kingdom Viridiplantae; phylum Streptophyta; class Pinopsida; order Cupressales; family Cupressaceae; genus Thuja; species Thuja plicata. Next base: position 5,400,380 of record MU227940.1, on the reverse strand, counting down.
TATTGGCAAGTTTGATGCTAGAAGTGATGAAGGTATTTTTCTTGGTTACTCTACAAAAATCAAAGCTTACAGATGTTTCAATTTGAGATTAAAGAAGATAATTGAAGGCACATATGTTAAGATTGATGAGAAATTCATGATTCAAGAGAGGTACTATGATTATGCACCTTTGATTGAAGAAGAGCCCAGACCTAACAGTAAAGATACTATGATTGAAGAAATGTTTGATTGCATTGATGTATCATGCAATGACCCTAACTCATGCAATGAAGAACCATAGATTACAGAGGAAAATGTCACACCTAAGGTTCCTAAGTTTACATCCAGATACCACTCTAAAAATGATATCATTGGAGATTAGAGCAGTAGTGTTTTGACTAGATCAAAAGCAAAGAATCTAATAGTGGATGAAGAGGTATGTTTACTTTCACAGATTGAACCTCTAAGTGTTGAAGATGCTTGTAATGATTCAGATTGGAAAAATGCAATGAAAGAAGAACTATATCAGATAATCAAGAATGGAACATGGGAATTGGTTCCTAGACCAAGTGATAAAAATGTGATTGGAACAAAATGGATTTTCAAAAATAAAATGAATGAAGAAGGTAAAGCAATAAGAAACAAAGAAAGATTAGTATGTAAAGGATATGCATAGAGAGAAGGAATAGACTACACTGATACATTTTCCCCTGTGAGTAGACTGGAAACCATAAAATTATTTTTGGCATATGCAACGCTAAAAGACTTTAAAGTTTATCAAATGGATGTCAAATCAGCCTTTTTGAATGGTGACTTAAAAGAAGAAGTCTACATAGAACAGCCTGAAGGATTTAACCTTTCAGATAGACCAGACATGGTATGCAAACTAAAGAAAGCACTTTACGGACTTAAACAGGCCCCAAGAGCGTGGTATGAGAGACTAGATGGTTATCTGACCAAGATTGGATTCAAGAAAGGAGTAGCAGATTGCAAATTGTTCATAAGAGAAACACCTGATGAATTACTATTATTTGCTATATTTGTTGATGACATTATATTTGGAGGTAATGACAAGCTTAGTATAGCATTTGCAAAAGGAATGGAAAATGAATTTGAAATGAGTATGATTGGTCCTATAAAATACTTTTTGGGATTAAATGTAAAATAGACAGATAAAGGAATATTCATAAATCAGTCAAAATATGTAAAAGAAATATTGAAAACCTTCAAGATGGAGGATTGCAAGCCAGTATGCACTCCTATGATCACAAGAAGTAAACTTTCAAAAGATGATGACTCCACAGCAATTGATAAAATATTGTACAAATCTATGATTGGAAAGCTTATTTATCTAACTCAATCAAAACCTGACATATCTAATTTAGTTGGCATTGTTGGAAGATTTGCAACTGAACCCAAGCATAATCACCTAATGGAAATCAAAAGGATATTTAGATATCTTAAGGGAATTATAGACTATGGTTTATGGTATCCTAAATCAGAGAATAAACAACTTCATATGTATACTGATGCAGATTGGGAAGGTTGTATTGATGACAGGAAGAGAACTTCAGGAGGAGCAGCATTTCTTGGAGAAAGGTTGGTATCTTGGACAAGTAAGAAACATAACTGTATTTCTCAGTCAACAATAGAGGTAGAATATGTTGCAATAGCACTAAATTGTACAACAATTATTTGGATCAAGCAGATGGTTAAAGACTTTGGTATTTAGGTTGACTATCTTATTATTATTCATTGTGACAACACCAGTACTATTAACATGTCTAAGAACCCTGTGATGCATGCAAAGACAAAACACATAGAGATCAAGTATCATTTTCTGAGAGAAAAAGTTGCAGACAAGGAAGTGACATTGGATTATGTAAGCATAAAATATTAGTTAGTAGACATTTTTATGAAGCCTTTAGCAAAGGATACTTTTGAGTATCTAAGGGAGAAGTTGGGATTCATTCCCTCTCCTAAGTCTAATTAAAAAAGGTAGCAAGTACATTAGTCCTGTGTGACTGATGGATGGTTGACTACTCTACTTCAGGAGTAGTACCTATGTAGAATGGTTTATGGCATCCTTTTCCATTGATGTTAATGGGGGAGTATGTACTAAAAACAAGGAACACAAACAAAGAGCTAAACAAGGAACACATACAAGGAGCTTATACTCTGGGGGAGTATACACAGTCTAAGTAACTATAGCAGTATAGATGAATCTTTGATGAGGATATTGAGAAGATTGTAAAAGAAAGAAGACACCTTGAACAGAAGTTATTTTTATCATATGTTGCCATCAATGCCAAAGGGGGAGATTGTTGGAGATTTGATTTTGAACAGTTAATTGATTGTATGTTTGTCATTGATGACAACATATAATACATAGCAGTACTTCTATATGTACTTATCCATATGATAACATTAAGACCAACATGAATAGATACATGTTGTTGACATGTTTACTATGCTATGCTCATACACACAGACCAAGATATGAAGTTTTAGTAAAGACATGTAATTCTATTATTGACGGTTACAGTTCTAGAGAAATAACGATTTAAGGCCGACATATGTAATGTGTTGATCGAGTTGTGCCTATCTTCAGAATATGCGTGTGTATATTTAGGATGAGTTATGAGTTGTTGATATTAATCTAAATATGCCAAACATATTTCAAGAAGATTGCAAAGTTATGATTAAATTGATGAAGCCGACTTAGTGAAGTGACGCGTCTATTCAGTTAGTACTTGCATGGTTGTAATTATGATTGTGTGCTTAGTAGAGCTGACAAGGATGTTAAGAAGAGTTGTTTTACAAGTCCCATGATCTCATACATGGTGTATGTACTTATAGAAGGTCATTTGTAATAAGAAGAGTTGCAAAAGCTAGAGATTAGAAAAGCAGAGATGAGTGTTAAAGTAGCACAGCTATATTTATCATATGTTGATAATATAGATATTAAATTTGAAGCTTTCAGAATATAGAGAAGATTGTTGTGGTGCTTTACAATAGGTTAAAGTATTGGTGCACAAAAGGAATTGATCAGACAAGCAGTGTCACAAACAACAGTTCACCTTGTTGATACAGTGTGTATCAAATAATCAGAAGGTTGTAGCCTTTACCTCTTGGACAGTGAGTCCACAATCCCTAACAAGGTTATTGTAAAAGACTCCTAACAGCGTCCAACCCTTAACCATGTCACTATACTACTGCATTGTAATGTACAACTCCTAACAGGGTTAGAAGATCTTTTAACATGGATCACTATAAATAATATAGTTCTTTGTGGGTACTAATTCCCACTGGGGTTTTTACCATTTGGTTTCCGCATAACCAAATTGATGTGTTGTGTAATATGTTATCTATATGTGCATTTACTTTGTATCAACCTAGATTAATAAGTATAAGATAAAGATCAAGTTGCAGATAACTGATTCACCCTCCCCCTCTCAGTTATCTTTGAAGTATTCTAAAACTAATTCCAATAACCACTTCAATAATTCTCTATCCATATGCCCTAATATTCTCATATTCTCTCATCTTCAGTGATTCCATCTTTGTCTTCTAGTTCTGTATCTTTTCCTATTTTGTAAATTTGTCTCCTATAAATAATGCTTCCAATCTTCTCTAGATCTCATGCGCAGAATCAAATCCTTTTACTTCTATGAATTCACCTTCAAAAAGTGCTCTGATCAATGATTCCCTTGCAACCATATTATATGAAAATAACTTCTTTTCATCTTCGGCAGCCTTCTCCAGTTCATTCTCAGTCGCTATCTTCTCATTCTTCTTTGTAATCATCCAGTAGTCAAGTCCCAAACATAACAAATGTGTTCTCATCTTGATCTACCAACTGTCAAAGTTTTCTTAATCAAATTTTAGACTATCTATGAGCCCTCACCCCAACCCATCATAGCTTACTGCTCGATCACACTTTGACACTTTATATTTTGATATATTGATACACTTTTTGTTATCCTGACAGAGACTCATGATATTATGTTATGATGATGATTATATTGTGTGGATTACATTATGATATGGATTATACCTAGAACAGGTGGTTGATTTTGATTATATCTGTTTAGACTAGTGAATTGATGATAAGACCAAATCATGATTAGACTTGACTATTTCATAAACGTTATGTCATGGTGATTAAGGAATTCTTATGTTTTAAACATTTATGTATGAAAATTGCAATTAGGGGCTTAATTCTGCTTATAGATTAATGTTACTAAATATGAATGGAAAATATATATTACATGTAATTTTATCATCTTGGACTACTGATGCTCAAAGTTTAGTGTGCAAGAAAGGGAACTATAGAATTTTTCAGAGAATCAGGGCTAAACACATGTGAATTGAGTAAGCCAAGGTTTAATCTAATAAGAGGTTGAAACCTCATTGTAATGTGACCCTTGTTGTAAATGTAATCTGAATGTGTGTTAATAGTTTAAATTTATGTTATTGTTTGGACATGTCATTGTGAATGTGATGTGTATTTTTTTGGTGTCACTTGACAATTGTGTTGTCCATGTGGATAGTGACATGTCATTTAGGTCTTGGGAAAGAATAACTTAACCCTATAGGATACTATATTAATCACTTGCATATAGATGCCTTGTACAGATCCCATCATGTTGGAACTCGGATTTGAACCTTAGGAGTACTTTGGAGAGATTAAAAGTGACCTTAGATTGTATTTTTGACCAAAATTAGGTAACCCTAAGGGGGTACCTTGGGTTAGGGCTAGTTTTTACCTATGGGAGAAACCTAGGTCACCATTATGACTGTGAAAAATGCCTACTTTTTAAAAGTGACGAAAATATAGATGGTCTCATGCATCTAACTTGTCCTACACTCCTTGCTAAACTCACAATTAAGAGAGGAGACAAAAAGGTTAGTTGTCATATCTCATTATTGCTAGTTCTTGAGTACACTTTTGGGGGTACTTTTAGAGGGTTTTGGGAGACTTAGTGGCTATTCACCCACTCTCTAATTTTATAGACAATTAGGGTTTTGGAAAGAGGAAGGATAAGGATTTGGGCTCTTCTCAAGTTTTATTTTGCCATAACACATTTGGAAGGTTGGTTTCTCTTGTCATAGAGTGCTTGTTTGATAGTAAGAAAATTTGGATGTATTGTTTTATGAATATAAAATCTTGTATGGGATTCATGTGTGTAATCTTGTATTGTGTTTTAGTATGTAAATTTTGTTGTCATGTGTTGGGTAGGGAATACATTTCGAATTTTATATCAACTTTTATTCTTTGGATTGGGAGTGTTGTTCATGGGAGTGAAGGCATTACTCACCCTTTGGAAAGGGAAGAAGTGGCCTTAGGTGAAGGGGTTAGTTGGGCTCTCCATTGTAGTGAGATTCTCTTCTCTTGGAGAAGAGGGATAATTTTATAGAGTATGGGCTCCATGAATCCATATTGGAAATATTATATTTTAGAATAGAAATGGCCAATGTGTATATGGAAGCAATGTCAATATAGCCTTGGAAAGGCATGGAAAACTCTTGTTAAAAAATTTAGAAATTGTAATGGAATTCTCCTCCTTGAAAAATCCCACCTTCACTCTACTTCAATGGGTTTTGAAAACTCATTTGTGAGGCCTTGATTGGGAGTTCATTGTTATTTTTTGTACATATAAAATATTGTGAGAATTTGGATGTGAAATCTTGTTTAGCGTTGGTTCTCCAAGCTCGGGGGTGGCCTCCTTGAGGCCTTGGTTGGGAGGTGAGCTTCACATGGTTTCCCTCATAAAATTTGTAGGTTTTTTAAGTCGTGAAGATGGTGCAAAAATCTTGAAAGAAATCTCTATTTTGGGGTAGTTGTGTGTAAGCAACTTCAATGTTGAATAGTCACTCTTGTATTAAAATTTATTTTTGTTGATTGTTATAATGTTCAATTTGAAGTTTGTCAAGGTAGATGTGGAGAGATCTCCTTCTTATGTAATGATTTATTAGAGAAAAATATGTTGTGTACCATCAAAATATTGAGTAAATTTATCATTTTGAAGATGTTGAAATGTAGATTGCAAGATTATTATGTTGTAAAAGATTGAATCCTTAGTTCATGAATATTACATTTTAATTCTTAAAAGAAAATAAGTTAATCATCCATGTATGGAAGAATACCTAATATTGAAAGAGAAGAACAATATTATAGTTTCATTCCCTACAATCTTAAGGAATTTTGCATCTTGAAACCTCCATAGATTCAACTCTCTTCAAACAGAAAAATCTCTATTTCATTTGCATCTCTTGTGAAGAAGAAATATCTTTTCTATCAAGAACAAATCCAATTAGTTAGTATGTTAGTATGAAATTTAACTAATACTATTAACCCTTTAGGTATATTGTTTAATAAATCTATCCTAATACACAGTATGATCTATTGCAAAAAAAATGAACTAAGTAAGCAAAATGAAAGAACTTGTATCATACAAAGCCCTTATCATTTTCCAGTTTTAGAGAAAAAAAAGCTCTGTAGATTTTGTATGGGAAAGGAAATATTCTCTTTACCACAGAGAATATTCCTTTCCCAATGTGCTTTACCCTTAATTAAATTCATAATCTAATTTCATTAACAAAATCAGGGTTTTACTCTAAACTCTAAAATTAACCCACCTTTTACCTTTTTGCCTAAACATTGGCTAGTGCTAAGTTAAATAAAATAAATCACTTTATAAAAAGGGGTTGTACTACTTGGGATGCACCACCCTTTCCCCTTGTTGTCATGCTCTGCAAAGTCTGACATGACCCTTGTTTAAGTCAACTACCTTCTTAATATTCAAATTCCCTTGGGAGATGACATTTTGTTTGGTGGGCCACAACAAGTCCCATCACCTCCCACTAGCAAACTGTGCCACCTTCCTTGCTGCAAAATTTTTCTCCTTTCCATGCGAAATTCTATGAATTGGTTGGTGAGTAGATGGTGGGTCCCTCCCCCTAAAGCTAGTCCTTTTCAACCTTCATGTTATAAATTTGGTCCCCTTTACTTAGCATTTGTTTTTTTTGGACTTGCCATAGGAAATGTAGATTAATGAATTGGTAGGTAGTTAGATTAGATTTAGGAGCATTTAGTTGATAGTTTAAATTTGTTAAGTAGGTTTATTCCTTATTGTTTTTAATTTAGAATTTTCTTGGGTAGTATGTTATTCACTTATAGATCTATTTAATATTGTAGCTCTGGTTAGTGGATAGTTAGGATTAGTAGATTATTAGATAGTTAGGTTATATTATCAAGTAATTAGTAGTTAATTAAGTTAGTAAATGGGTTCTTATTCCCTTTTGTTTTAATCATTAATTTTGTAGTGTTTTAAGTATATATAAACTAATTATTTTTGATGTAGCATAATATATTAGGGGAATAACTTTAGTGTTTTAATTTTAAATTGGTATTGGAACCATTTATCAATATTATAGTTAATCACTTTAAATGGGTACTTAGCATTATTTGTTTAGGTTAATTTATTATTGTGAGATTTGTGAATCTAATTATTAGAGATTTTTGTCTAAAGTATTGATTAGTCTATTTGAGAGACGAATTTTCTTAATTGATTTAATTATATAGTTAATGTTAAATTTTAATTTATTATCAAAATAAAGGGGGATTATATTGGTCTTGTATTCAAGGGGTTAGGGGTTATATTCAATTGTAATTAAAAGTAAATTTAAATGTTGAATTAGGATATATTTCAAATGTCTAAATAAAAGGTTAATTTAAAGTTGTATGTTAGGAATTGATGGATTAGGAATGCATGTGTTTTCATCATAGGGGAATAATTTTATTAATAATGCTAGTAGGATAGGAAATCAGGTTTGATTTTAGCTATTAGATTTTAATTAATAGTTGTTTGATATAGTGAAATTATTATTCAATTTTAGTCTTATCAATCGTTCAATGTTTCATGTATGATTGGGAGTTGAATATTTATCTGACTGGACTCGAGCTAGTAGTTAATGTTAACCGGAACTAGACTTAAATAGATTCAGTTGTAATTTAGGTGAATAGTTAAATAAGCATTAGGACAACCTAGACCAAAATATGTTCATAAGCACTAACTACCATCATGATTTTAAACAAGGAATTAGAGTTAGATCATCCTAAGTTGAGTATTCAGATAACCCATGGAACAAGTTGATGCCCAGTTCTGCATCTTTTTGTGGCATGACCCTTATTTAGTCTGCATATATACCTTACAATTTAAAGGTTAACTCTACCTTGCTATTACCCTTCCAACTCAACCATTGTTAGTTGTGCGTACTTATGTATTTATAGAAAAAAAAATTGTGTCTGTGTTTTGCCCTAGTTTTGGGCATGACATTTTGGTATCAGAGCCAGTGTTTCTATAGGATTTGATAAATAGAAAATCCTTCTAAGACCACCTACATGCAAGACTGTCACAGAGAAGCAAAGACAGGAGAGAGAAGACAGAAGAACAACTATGGAGGCCAAAAAGCCAGAGACTAGAAATCCATGTTGACAGAAAAAGTTTCTATATTCAACAATAGAATTACAAATTACAATCTCAAAATCATGAAAAGCAAAGAAGTGAATCGTTATAAAAGAAATCATCAAACCCTAAAGGAAACCCTAAAGAATTATAAAGCGCCTAAGGGAAACTTAAGAAAAGAGTAAATAGAATAATAATTAAATGATTTAATTATTAGCTACACTAGACTACTCTAAAACCCCCCCTTAAGTGTAACTTAGGGAGAAGCAAAATAGCTAAACTACTGCAGAAAGAAGGAAAGATGGGTCCCGACAACAAGGCCTGATCAGGTACCCAAAACAAGAAAGAAACTAGATGAAGGAAACTAAGCCTCCAATATAGGAAAAGAGGTGTCCCAGAGAAAGGAACAAGAATGAGCAAGAAGCATCTCTGAAGCAAAAAGCTGAAAACTCTGTCAGAAGAGACTGCTGAAACCCCCACTGAAGTGCATGACTAGGTAGAGAAGACAATGTCTAAAGAACTGATCAATCAAACCAGGAAGCAATAGAACCAACAAGTGAACCCCCCCATAATGCTGAACTGGGAGAGGTGACAGGAACACTGAAATGCAATGCCAGAAACATCTGCAGAAGAAGAACCAGGAACACCAATAGTGCAACAGAAGTATACACATAAGATAAAAGGCGGTGTCACCGACACACAGCATAGGCTAAAGTCATGGAAGGTACGCTCACTTAACAAAGGTGGATGCGCCTAAAATGGCAAAAGCATCATAACCCCCCATGGCACTTTATAACAGAGTGCGAGTACTAAAACCATACAAGGTGCTCAAAATATCAGATATACAGAAGTAGGAACTTTGTCTCAGTGTGTTTACAGAACAAAAATGCATCAGAAAAAGCATACAAGCTCAGAAGTTAGAAAGAAGAGTGAGCTATGAAATCAAAAGAAGAGATCCTAGGACCTCTAGAACCAAGCAATCCACTAGAGGGCATAAACTGCCAAACTCAGAAGAGAGAAAACCTGGAGAAGAATCTAGAAAAAAAGAACTCTGCAACTGAATAGTGCACTACCAGCTTTCTGACGATATCTGGTTTGCCAAAAACGGAGTCCGGATGAGCCAAATATGACTCTTGGAAGGCAAAAAATAGACATCAGACTTCAATAGAAAAAAATGCTGTTGAAATAGAAGAACCCAAAAATCCAACCTCCATCATCGGAAATTTTTTGAAAAGAGCTTTCCGACGGTATATGGAAGTCAAAAAAAGACCCCCGGATGCTCAAGTTAGAGCGAAAACACTCCAGGAGGGTCAGAAAGGCCTCAAAAACCAAAAAATAAGCCCCTAGGGCTAAAAAACTGGGCCCCCGGGTGCATGGAGCGCTTAGAGGGCTGGGTCGTAGCCCCAAGTCCTTCATAGGACCACTGCTATGCAAGAAGGGCCCGTTGGGGCTTAAAACAGCCGCCGAGCGGCGGTGGCAGTTGCGGGCGCCGGGCGCGGTGGCGGTTGTGAGCGCGAGGCGCGGTGGCGGTTGCGGGCGTGGGCCGAAGGGGCGGTGGAGGCCGCGGATCGGCAGGAGCGGGGAGCTGAGTGGCCAGTGGGGTGGCTGAGCAGGGTTGGGGGTCGGAGGGGCCGGAGGCGGCGGGGCCCGAGAGGGGCAGGCTGGAGGGGCGGGGCCCGGGAGGGGCGCGGGCAGCGCGGGAGCTGCGCGTTTGAAAAACCAAATCCCGTGCTAAACAATAATAAAAAAACCTTAGAAAATTAAGGTTTTTTTATTTTTTTTAAATTTTTACCTCGGTTTCTCTGTCGTACGGCATAGAAACCAAAAAATTTTTGCCTCTAGAGTCCAGATGTCCAAAATGGACAAGTTTTATATGTATTCTGGAGTTTTTGGGTGCTCTAAGCTCAATGGAGATGTCTGTTTGAGCTCAAAGTGGCCAGAAACAAAACCCAAAACAAAAAATACATAAAAAACCTCTGAAACCCTTGGAAACCTTCTGCTTTTGGCACGCTTCAACAAAACTCAAACAACGAACAACAGGAGAGCTCTGATACCATGTAGGATTTGATAAATGGCAAATCCTCCCAAGACCACCTGCATGCAAGACTGTCACAAAGAAGCAAAGACAGAAGAGAGAAGATAGAAGAATAACTATGGAGGCCAAAAAGCCAGAGACTAGAAATCCATGTTGACAGAAAAAGCTTCTATATTCAAGAATAGAATTACAAATTACAATCTCAAAATCATGAAAAGCAAAGAAGTGAATCCTTATAAAAAGAATCACGAAACCCTAAAGAATTATAAAGCGCCTAAGTGAAACTTAAGCAAAGAGTAAATAGACTAATAATTAAATGATTTAATTATTAGCTATACCAGACTACTCTAACAGTTTCCACATAAAGAACCTAACCCATTACGTTTCAACTCACTCTAAACTTAAATCATTATGTAGGATGCCTGCGATCACTAGAGCTAACCGACAAGGTAGAGGTTGTAGAGCTCCCCGTGCGGGGGCAAGATAGGAGGATCCACCACCTCCACCACCACCTCCGAACCTTAACTAGGATATTATGGATATTCTCCAAAATCTAATTGGGGTGATTCAGTAGAGACTACCACCCATAGTTCAGCAGCAAGTTCCCAAAGGGGAAGCACATGTTTCAGAGAATGAGAGAGTAGTTAGCAGAGAGAGGAGTAGGAGTCCTCCCCCCAGGTCTACTGAGGGTCATGATGATCAAGAGGGTGAGTCATCTCATCAGGTTGTTATACCATGCAAGCATGAGATACGTGCAAGGGAGAGACCCCCTAGAGATGTTGGAGATGAGATTTGAGAGTTATTACGACTCCATCCACCCTTGTTTTAGGGATCCACTGATGGGTCAATAGTAGAGGCCTAGTTACATAGTTTACAACGATGTTTTGGATTGCGCCCTTATGGGAGTAATCAAAAGGCATGACTAGCAGTCCATCTCCTACGGGAGAAGGCTTCCACTTGGTGGGAGTAGGAGGTGTCCATTGGTGGAGTGAGTATTGACACACTCACTTGGGAGACTTTTGTGGCTTATTTTTGTAAGAGACATCTCTCTGAGCATTTTAGACAAAGACAGATAGAGGAGTTCCATGATCTCTAGCAGAGAGGCCTCATGATGAACTAGTATGAGATTTGGTTTCTTGAGCTCCTTCCATATGTTGATTACATGAAGGATGAGAAACTACATATTCACCATTTTATTAAGGGAATTAATATGTCTCTTCAAAGCATAGTACGCCTAGCATTCCCTACCATGTTCAAAGGGGCAGTTGAGATGGCACTTGTAGCTAAGGATATTCATACTAGATAGGAGTCTTAGGATTGGTCTTAGCACTGAAACCCCTCTTCCCAGCAGTCAGGATAGTAGAGACCCCCTTGGAAAGGGAAATAGAATCATTTAGCAGGATCCTTTAAGGGTCAATAGTCTCAGTAGCAGAGATCCCAGTAAGATTCCAGATAGAAGCAATCACAGGGTTATTAGGGCTCTAAGCCCAAACAGTGGAAGTCTCAGGGCCCTAGACAGGATCATAGGACACAGACCCCTCAGACACAGTCAGCTAGGACCTAGTAGTCCTGTAGGGGTGGATACAGTGATTCTAGCAGGACTGAAGGGTCACAATAGCCTAGGATACAGGGAGTGTAGATTCAGACTCGTGGGCCATGTTACACTTGTAGTGGTATGGGTGATTTAGTGAGAGAGTGCCCACAGGGATAGTCAACCAGTGGTCAAAGAGGGGCTACCTCAGAGCCTACAGTTGGAGATATGGGTAGATCCCATAGAGTTTTTGTAGTGGTTGATAACCGCCAGACCAAGCACTAGGCCACGGTCATTGAGGCCGCAGGTATGATTTAGGATATTAGTGTTTCTATCTTATTTGATTTAGGAGCCATAAACTCCTTTATATCTCCCTATGTAGTGGAGTGTTGTAGGCTAGTGGAAATTAGACAGGATGTCGATTGGGAGGTTGAGTTAGCTTCGAGAGATAGAGTCTCCATTAGTTCCTTAGTTCGCCATTGTCAGATTTAGATTGGAGACCTTATCATGATGACTGATCTCCACATTACCCCTCTAGGTTCTTATGATGTAGTCATTGGCATGGATTGGCTATGTGCCCATAGTGCCAAGGTGGATTATCATTAGAAGAAGGTCGAGTGTGTTGATGATCACAGTACTTCTATGATGATATTTGGGGTACAAATATTTGTATCCCTTTGCATTATTTATGCTATATAGCTCAAGCGGTGCATGTGGAAGGGATGTCAATTATTTTCTATCACCATTAGTGATAAAGAGGAGGATTCAGGAGGGGAGCCTTCATTCAAGGATCATCCTATTCTTTAGGAGTTTGCAGATGTATTTCCTACCAAGCTACCTGGTATGCCTCCACCTAGGGCAGTTGATTCTCACATAGATCTTATACCAGGAGTTGAGCCAGTATCTAGAGCCCCTTACAAGATGACCACACATGAGCTCAACGAGCTCAAGATTCAGTTAAAAGAGCTCTTAGAGAAAGGGCATGTCTGACCTAGTGTATCACCTTAGGGTGCACCTATGATTTTTGTGAAGAAGAAGGATGGGTCACTTCGATTGTGCATTGACTATTGACAGCTGAATAAAGTAACAATTAAGAACCGATACCCACTTCCCAGGATTGATGATCTATTTGATCAGTTACAGGGTGCCTAAGTGTTCTCAAAGATAGATCTGAAGTCAGGATACCATCAGTTATGGATTGTGGAAAGTGATATCCACAAGACTACTTTTCGCACAAGGTATGGTCACTATGAGTTCATAGTAGTGCCATTTGGCCTCATGAATGCTCCAGCTGTATTCATTTGCCTCATGAATGGAGTATTTTGTAACTTTTTGGATAAATTTATAGTAGTGTTCCTTGATGATATTATGATATATTCTCTCAATGAGGAGGAGCATGAGGTGCATCTGAGACAGGTTCTGGAGTGTTTGAGAGAGAATCAGTTATATGGAAGCTTGTCAAAGTGTGTCTTCTTTAGACCTGAGGTGTATTATCTTGGTCACATTATATCTGGCGATGGGATCTCTGTAGATCCATCGAATATTAGAGCTATTATGGATTGGCCAGCACCCACCAGTGTCACTGAGGTCAGGAGTTTTATGGGCTTAATAGGGTATTACATATGCTTCATGGCAGGATTTTCTAGAGTGGCTCATCCCATCATCTCCCTTCAAAGAAAGGGGAAGAGGTATGAATGGATAGAGATGTGTGAGAGAGCTTTCTTGGAGCTCAAGAGAGCCCTCACTAGTGCATCAATTTTATTAGTGCCAGATCCTTTGGCAGCTTTTGTTGTATGTACTGATGCTTCATTGGATGGTTTAAGAGCAGTCCTTATCTAGGAGGGTCGTCCTATAGCTTTCAATTCTAGGAAGATAAAGTCTCATGAACTTAATTATCTTACTCATGACCTAGAACTCACAGTGGTGGTTCATGCTTTAGTGAGATGGCGACATTTTCTTCTAGGTTAGCGATTTGAGCTTCATTTAGATCACCAGAGCCTATAGTATATTTTTACACAACCCCATCTTAATGCTAGGCAAAGTAGATGGATGGATTTTTTGTGTGAGTATGATTTCAATGTTCATTAAATCAAGGGGAAAGAGAATCTAGTTACAGATGCCTTGAGTAGGAGGCAACATGAGCTCTCATCCATGACTTCTAGTACTGATTTGCAGGACTGCATTTTGCATCATTTGCTAGGGGATGGATTATATGTGGAGATTTGTCAGTTTATCCATTCTTAGAGACCCCTGGAGGGGAAATTTGTAGAGTATTCCTTGGAGTCTAATGGACTTCTACATCATAGGGGACACATCTATGTACCTTCTTCAGGTGACTTGTGGGAGTTTATTTTACTTGAGGCTCACAGAGCACCTTATGCGGCTCATCTAGGAGTTAAGAAGTTGCATGCTAATATGAGATAGTTGTACCATTAGCCAGGTATGAGATTATAGATTTCCAGCATCCTTGCTAGATGTCTAGAGTGCCAGAGAGTGAAGGCAGAGCATAGTCATCTAGGTGGGCTCCTGCAGCCACATGAGATTGTCAAGTGGAAGTGGGATACTATATCTATGGACTTTATTATTGGTCTCCCTATGTCCTCTCGTCACCATAATGCTATCTTGGTGACAGTCGACATATTGACTAAGGTTGCCCACTTCTCACCTGTGCATACTACATTCACAGCATGAGATGTAGCTCAGGTCTTTTTGTGGGATATTGGCAGACTTCATGAAATTTCCCATAAAATCATCTCTGATAGAGACTCCTTGTTCACATTAGCCTTTTGGAGAGAGATACAGGTAGCATTGGGCACTAGGCTCAATTTTAGTACAACATATCACCCTCAGACAGATGGCCAGACCGAGAGGGTTAACCAAGTATTGGAGGACATGTTGCACATGTATGTGATGGACCATTAGGTCAAGTGGGAGGAATACCTACATCTGGTTGAGTTTGCCTATAATAATGGACATCATTCTTCTATAGGAATGCCACTGTACCAGGCCTTGTACAGTAGACCATGCAAGACACCACTGAGTTAGGACAGGATCAAGGATAGAGTATCTATTGGACCTTAGCTGGTCAAGGTTATGGAGCAGCAGGTTGTCTTGATTAGACAACACCTTAGGGAGGCTCAGGATCGACAGAAGAAGTATGCAAATGTAAAGAGGGTTGATCATTAGTATTTGGTTGGAGATAGGGTCTTTTTGAGAGTGCACCCGCATAAGAGTCCAATCTATTTTAGAAAGGGCTCTAAGTTAGCACCTCGCTTTGTTGGACCTTTCGAGATATTGGAGAGGATAGGACTAGTTGCCTACCATCTAGCCTTGCTACCCATCCTGTCATGCATACATGATGTGTTTCATGTATCTGTGCAACAAAAATATATTTATGATGAGTCTCACATTATATATTGGGATGCCTTGCAGGTGGATTCAGATGGATAGCTAGCACTGGAGCCCATTTGTATTATATCCCAATGAACCCTTGCACTTTGAGGCTGAGAGCTGGACCAGGTTAGGGTCCAGTGGGATTGTTATGATGAGGTCACGGCTTCATGGTAGGATAGAGCGTAGATGAGATCTCAGTACCCATATCTTTTTGATGAACTCCAGGAGGAATTTCATACCTAGTGGGGGAGGATGTGAGGCCTCACCCTGACCCATCATAGCTTTACTACTCAATCACACTTTGACACTTTATATTTTGATACATTGATATAGTTTTGTTATCCTGACAGAGACTTGTGATATTATGTTATGATGATGATTATATTGTGTGGATTAAATTATGATATGGATTAGACCTATAATAGGTGGTTGATTTTGATTATATATGTTTAGATCAGTGCATTGATGAGAAGACCAAATCATGATTAGACTTGACTATTTCATGGTGATTAAGGAATTCTTATATTTTAAATATTTATGTATGAAAATTTCAATTAGGGGCTTAGATTTGCTTATAGATTAATGTTTCTAAATATGAATGGAAAATATATATTACATGTAATTTTATCATCTTGGACTACTGATGCTCGAAGTTTAGTGTGCAGGAAAGGGAACAATGAAATTTTTTGGAGAATCAGGGCTAAACATATGTGAATTGAGTAAGCCAAGGTTTAATCTAATAAGGGGTTGAAACCTGATTTTAATGTGACCCTTGTTGTAAATGTAATCTAAATATGTGTTAATAGTTTAAATTTATGTTATTGTTTGGACATGTCATTGTGAATGTGATGTGTATTTTGTTGGTGTCACTTGACACTTGTTGTGTCCATGTGGATAGTGACATGTCATTTAGGGCTTGGGCAAGAATAACTTAACCTTATAGGATACTATATTAATCACTTCCATATAGATGCCTTGTAGGGATCACATCATGTTGGAACTCGGATTTGAACCTTAGGAGTACTTTGGAGGGATTAAAAATGACCCTAGAGTGTATTTTTGACCAAAATTAGTTAACCCTAAGGGGGTACCTTGGGTTAGGGCTAATTTTTGTCTATGGGAGAAACCTAGGTCACCATTATGACTCTCCAAAATGCCTACTTTTCAAAAGTGGAAAAAATAGAGATGGTCTTATGCATCTAATTTTTCTCACACTCCTTGCTAAACTCACAATTAAGAGGGGAGACAAAAAGGCTAGTTGTCATATCTCATTATTGTTAGTTCTTGAGTACACTTTTGGGGGTCCTTTTAGAGGGTTTTTGGAGACTTAGTGGGTGTTCACCCACTCTCTAATTTTAGAGACAATTAAGGTTTTGGAAAGAGGAAGGATAAGGATTTGGGCTCTTCTCAAGTTTCATTTTTCCATAACACATTTGGAATGTTGGTTTCTCTTGGTATGAAGGGCTTGTTTGATTGCAAGAAAATTTGGATGTATTATTTTATGAATATGAAATATTGTATGGAATTCATGTATGTAATATTGTATAGTGTTGTAGTATATAAATTTTGTTGCCATGTGTTGGGTAGGGAATGTATTTAGATTTTTGTATCAACTTTTGTTCTTTGGATTTAGAGTTTTGTTCATGGGAGTGAAGGCATTACTCACCCTTTTTGAAGGGAAGAAGTGGCATTGGGTGAAGGGGTTAGTTGGGCTCTCCATTGTAGTGAGAGTCTCTTCTTTTCCAGAAGAGGGATAATTTCATGGAGTATGGGCTCCATGAAGCCGTGTTGGAAATATTGTATTTTGACATAGAAATGGCCAATGTGTATATGGAAGCAATGTCAATATAGCCTTGGAGAGACATGGAAAACTCTTGTTGAGAAATTTGAAAATTGTAATGGAATTCTCCGCCTTGGAAAAGCCCACCTTCACCCTACTTCAATGGATTTATAAAACTCATTTCTGAGGCCTTGATTGGGAGTTCATTGTTATTTTTTGCGCATATAAAATCTTGTGAGAATTTGGATGTAAAATCTCGTTTAGCCTTGGTTCTCCAAGCTCGGGGGTGGCCTCCTTGAGGCCTTGGTTGGGAGGTGAGCTTCCTATGGTTTCCCTCATTAAATTTTTAGATTTTTGAAGTCATAAATCTGGTGCAAGAATCTTGAAAGAAATCCCTATTTGGGGGTAGTTATGTGTAAGCAACTTCAATGTTGCATAGTCACTCTTGTATTGAAGTTTATTTTTGTTGATTGTTGTAATGTTCAATTTGAAGCTTCTCAAGATAGATGTGGAGAGATATCCTTCTTATGTAATGATTTATTAGAGGAAATTATATTGTGTACCATCTAAGTATTGAGTAAATTTATCATCTTGAAGATATTGAAATATAGATTGCAAGATTATCATGTTGTAAAAGATTGAATCCTTAGCTCATGAATATTGCATTTTAATTCCTAAAAGAAAAGAAGTTAATCATCCATGTATGGAAGAATACCCAATATTGAAAGAGAAAAATAATATTATAGTTTCATTCCCTACAATATTAAATAATTTTGCATCTTGAAATCTCCATAGATTCAACTCTCTTCAAACAGAAAAATCTCCATTTCATTTGCATCTCTTGTGAAGAAGAAATATCCTTGCTATCAATAAAAAATCTAATTAGTTAGTATGTTAATATGAAATTCAACTAATACTATTAACCCTTTAGGTATATTGCTCATTAAATCTATCCTAATACACACTATGATCTATTGCAAAAAAAATGAAGTAAGAAAGCAAAATGGAAGAGCTTGTATCATGTAAAGTCCATAGCATTTTCCATTTTTAGAGCAAAAAAAAGCTCTCTGGAATTTGTATGGGAAAGGAAATATTCTCTTTACCACAAAGAATATTCCTTTCCCAATGTGCTTTACCCTTAATTAAATTTGTAATCTAATTTCATTAACAAAATCAGCGTTTTACTGTAAACTCTAAAATTAACCCACCTTTTACCTTTTTGCCTAACCTTTTTGCCTAAACATTGGCTAGTACTAAGTTAAATAAAATAAATCACTTTATAAAAAGGGGCTGCACTACTTGGGATGCGCCACCCTTTCCCCTTGCTGTCATGCTCAGAAAAATTTGACATGACCCTTGTTTAAGTCAACTCCCTTCTTAATATTTAAATTTCCTTGGGAGATGACATTTTGTTTGGTGGGCCACATTAAGTCCCATCACCTCCCCTTAGCAAACTGTGGCACCTTCCTTGCTAGAAAATTCTTCTCCTTTCCATGCGAAATTATATGCATTGGTTGGTGAGTATATGGTGGGTCCCTCCCCCTAAAGCTAGTCCTTTTCAACCTACATGTTAGGAATTCGGTCCCCTTCACTTAGCATTTGTTTTTTTTGGACTTGCCATAGGAAATGTAGATTAATAAATTGGTAGGTAGTTAGATTAGATTTAGGGGCATTTAGTTGATAGTTTAAATTTGTTAAGTAGGTTTATTCCTTATTGTTTTTAATTCAGAATTTTTTTGGGTATTATGTTATTCACTTATAGATCTATTTAATATTTTAGCTATGGTTAGTGGATAGTTAGGATTAGTAGATTATTAGATAGTTAGGTTATATTATCAAGTAATTAGTAGTTAATTAATTTAGTAAATGGGTTCTTATTCCCTTTTGTTTTAATCATTAATTTTGTAGTGTTTTAAGTATATATAAACTAATTCTTTTTGATGTAGCATAATACATTAGGGGAATAAGTTTAGTGTTTTAATTTTAAATTTGTATTGGAACCATTTATCAATATTATAGTTAATCACTTTAAATGGGTACTTAGCATTATTTGTTTAGGTTAATTTATTATTGTGAGATTTATGAATCTAATTATTAGGGATTTTTGTCTAAAATATTGATTAGTCTATTTGAGAGATGAATTTGCTCAATTGATTTAGTTGTATAGTTAATGTTAAATTTTAATTTATTATCAAAATAAAGGGGGATTATATTTCTCTTGTATTCAAGGGGTTAGGGGTTATGCTTGATTGTAATTAAAAGTAAATTTAAATATTGAATTAGGATATATTTCAAATGTCTAAATAAAAGGTTAATTTAAAATTGTATGTTAGGAATTGATAGATTAGGAATACATGTGTTTTCATCATAGGGAAATAATTTTATTAATGATGCTAGTATGTTAGGAAATCAGGTTTGATTTTAGCTATTGGATTTTAATTAATAGTTGTTTGATATAGTGAAATTATTACTCAATTTTAATCTTGTCAATCGTTCAGTATTTTATGTATGATTGGGAGTAGAATATTTATCTGACTGGATTCAAGCTAGTAGTTAATGTTAACCAGAACTAGACTTGAACAGATTCAGTTGTAATCTAGGTGAATAGTTAAATAAGCATTAGGACAACCTAGACCAACATATGTTCATAACCACTAACTACCATCATGATTTTAAACAAGGAATCAGAGTTAGTTCATCCTGAGTTGTGTATTCAAATAACCCATGGAACAAGTTGATGCCCAGTTCTGCATCTGTTTATGGCATGACCCTTATTTAGTCTGCATATATACCTTGTAATTCAAAGGTTAACTCTACCTTTCTATTACCCTTCCAACTCAACCATTGTTAGTTGTGCGTATTTATGTGTTTATAGAAATAAATTTGTGTGTGTGTTTTGCCCTAGTTTTGGGCATGACGTTATCCTTCCTATACTAAGATATCTTGAGGACTGCCTCAAGATATTAAGCTTTCTCTCTAAGGACCAGTAGCTCTAATACCAATTGTTAGGAATAACAGTCCACAAGACAACTAAGAGGGGGTGAATCAGTTTTGATATAGATTATTAAACTTTAAACTCTATAGACCAAAAGTGCAATGTAGATGATAACAGAGTAAATGCCAACACAATAAGACAATGCTTATTGTTTAGGAAACCCTATTAAAGGTAAAACCTAAGTGGGAATTAGAACCCACAAATAATGTACTGAGAGTATAGTATCCCTGTTAAAAGATTTAGCCATGTTAAGAGCTTATTACAATAGTAAAGTACACAGTCCCTATTAGGAGACATACCTTATTAGGAGTCAAGAAAAGTAGTAGGCTCACTACCCAAGCACAGTGCCCAAAGAAGGTTAAATCCACCCTCAAGTATTTACAATCTAAACAAGTGTATATAATAATATACAATCCAATGAATTGTCTGATAGCGACTATCTTTGCTTGGTCAGTTCCAATGAAGTATTCTTATAACAGAATCTTCTCTACATATAGAAGAAAACAAGCCTCACATATTTCACTTCTCTTCCACTTTGACATATTTCCTAAATGAAAGACCACTCTTGTATACCCTATTACAATAATTCATTAGGTCGGCCAATATAAGCTTCCCTATTACACAAATAATTAATTTGGTTGGCTAATTAGGCTTTCCCAATATACAAATAATTATATAAGCCCTTGCTAATATACACATGGTACCTATAACAAGTAAACATTATTTAAAATCCATCAGTTATACATCCAAATCCACAATGCATGCTCACAATTCATAAAAAATGCTATATGTCTAAAGTCAACCACCAAGTAGGTATCCTTCAGAATACACGTCACAGCTAACGTCACCAGAATGCTCATGCCAATCAAACAAAACCCAGTATTCCATAGTATGTATAAATTCCTCTAGTAAGCTTGCATCACTTGAAATATCTTTGCCAGTAAGATATACCCGAAACACAGAGACCTACTCTATCAAACATCATGGTTACAGTCCAGAAACCAGTCTTCACTAAATCAACTATAACAGCCACAATATGTAACATAAAGACAAGCGACCTTAGTTATAAGGTCAACACACATCCTTCTTCATATAAGCAACTTTGATCATTCTAAAATAGTTGTATAGTGTCTCGACACTTCTGCTAGTCAAGTAACCAGTATGTTCTCTCCATAGAAACATATGTTGACATCAGTGACAAAACATGAATATCAACAGCATGATCAATACCCAAAACTAATATCATCCAACATATGTATATAATTTTTAAAAAAAAAATCTCAAGTACATTTATAGTATTATCATCTAGTTCAAATGATATATATATACGTACAGATTTAAGAAATATGACAGTTCTAATTTAAGCATATTTACACGTGTAAATAAATAAAATAAAACATAAATAAAAATAGCTTGTTCAAATCATATTTATCCATATGTTTGAAATAAAAATGATTTAAGATCATACATGTATTTTCTAATCAAAATAATATGTAAGATGACTAGCATTAACGTTAACATTAAGGTTCAATATGGTTTAGTGTTCGATTTTGTAGAGGCTTTGAGTTTACAATTAGGTTCATGTTTACAACTTGATTTATTTCTCAATTAGGTTTAGGGTTAATGTTCATGGTTAGGGTTGATGTTGCTTTTTTGTTAGGGTTTATATTGGTTCATGTTGCTTTCATGTTTCTTTCATGTTAGGGTTCATGTTGGTTTCATGTTAGAGTTCATGTTAGTTTCATGTTTGGGTTTATTTCTCAATTAGGTTTAGGGATCTACTTTTAAATTAGGTTTATGGTTAGGGTTCATGTTGGTTTAGTTTTAGGGTAAGGATTACATATAACACTAGGATTTTATTCAATTTGGTTTATTATTCAATCAGGTTCAATTTTGTTTTGAGTTAGATT
This sequence comes from Thuja plicata, assembly GCA_018584345.1. Lineage (NCBI taxonomy): Eukaryota > Viridiplantae > Streptophyta > Pinopsida > Cupressales > Cupressaceae > Thuja > Thuja plicata. The sequence goes on along the minus strand of MU227940.1, from coordinate 5,378,286 downwards.
TCAATTTAATTTATTATTATTGTTAGGATTTTATTTGGTTTACTATTAAATTTAGTATATATAATTTTTTTAAGAGTTAAAGTTGCTCTTTATTTATTGTTAGGTTTAGGATTCATTATAAATTAAGGATGGGGTTATCATTTAATTTGGTTTATGATCATGATTAGTTTTTGTTTACAATTAGGGTTCATTTAAGTTTAAAGTATATCAAACCCTAATCCTTATATAATAATATTTTACTAGGGTTTATCTAATATTTACAATTTAACATTTTTATGTATGTTTCCTAATATATGGTTATGGATGTTTCTATGTAAAGTGTTCTTAATATTTTACTAACGTTTCTAATGATCTTGTTTGTTAGATTTTGAAGGTGTTTTTTGTAACATTTTCCTAATGTTTTGAAACATATGTAATAAAACTAAATTAATTAAGTAACTAACATATTTTTTTAACTGGAAAAAATTTAAAAAATTAACTAAATAACTAAATCTACATAAAACCAAATTATTTATTTTTTACAATTAAAAATAATTGAATTACAAAAACAAATATTAAATAATACAACTACATAAAATAAACAAAATAAACTAAACAAACATAAAGAAAAACTTTAAAAAAAAATTGACCTATTTTAGTTGAAGATCCCAAAATCCGTTCCTCAAATCTCGGAAGGCTCCACATTCAAATAAGTCACTTAGGGAGATTTTGGGGTATATATTGATTTTAGGGGTTTCAACCGAACCTATTTTGGCTAGAACCCCTCTGTCGCATAACCACTACATGGTCTTGTGTGTGTGCCACGTATGTCCAGCCGAATATGTTTTGACCAAACACTATTCTACCAAAACTAGGTTTGGCTGGAACCTTGCAGTTGTCCTCTACTGTGAGACAGGCTTGTACTTTTACCCAACTAATCTATTTTCCTTTTATCCAATTCATAATGGCTTAAAATTTTACAATTAGCATTTGAAAAGGGAAATCCTTATACATGGGTTAGTTCAGGCATATTACTTATGATTCATTTAATTCCTCTAATATCTATTCTGGGTCCAACGGGACATATAATATATTACATATTATCAACAATTTAAAATGTCATTTTTGTTGACACAAAAGAAAATATATTAGGAAAGGTCTGATAAATAAATATAATTTTTGAAACCTCATGTGAAAGTAGGCAAAAGGCAATGTATTTTTTTCAATACAAGGAAAGTGGTGATGTGTCAATTTCTAATTCCATTGTACAACCTCAATGCACTAGTAAGTCATTTGTTTCTTCCTCCGCTCCCTATAAACAAAAAATATTGATAATGGATTTGTTTTTTCATTAACATTTATACAGGTGAAGTAATTAACAACAAGTATTCGGTGCTCAAAATTGTATGTTTTCAAATTTCTTGATTTGAGATTTTTCTATTCTCTAGGTCAAAATGAGAATCTTTATGGTTTTAGTTTAAATACACTTATGGGAAATTAAAATAAACTTAGAATCAAATGACATAAAGTGACATAGTCATGGATAAATAGTCAAAATAAAGAGCCATCAATTGTGTGACTTGGAGTCAATATGGTGGAATTATATATATATAAAAAGAAGACAAAAGCAATTTTTCAATAGAAATAGAATTATTACAACTTGGATCACTATCCTACTAAATGATCATTATAAATTGTACTACAAGATATAGCAATTAAGAACACTTCTCAAATATTTTGTGTCTAATATAAATTCTAATTTGTGTGTGAATTGTCTTGCTTAAGACACATACTCTAAAATTCATATCCTAACTTACACTACTTTTGACACACTTTTGAATGAATTCAAGAGGATATTATAGTTTGTATGAAATCTAATAAGGAATTTCCAATAAATAATGAAATCTTATTTGGTTCCACTTGGAGGTTCCTCTAGTCGTATAGTAATAAACAACTTTATTTGAAGGTTGCAACTCATGAATAGTTCTTGCAAACTATCAATATTGAATTGATTGTTGATTGTTATAATCTCTGAACACAATGTTCCTTCTATGATGATAATTATATATAAACTAATAAATTATCCTAAAACTTGGATATAATGTATCAATATAGTTACAAAACTCTAGTTCTCTATCATGAGTTGAAATGAGATTATGTGTTGAAATGTGGTTACTTGCACTGGGCTTATCTTACATTAAACACTCATGGTTGTTGGAAAAGTGAGTCACATTCAAAGTACATTCCTATCATCCCAAAATATGGACTCCATCTAAGACTCCCCCATGTGTATCCAAACTCATACCCCATTATTGGAATTAGATCCAAATTAAGAGGATAATCTAAAGTATGAAGAAATGAGTCCTAAAATAAATCAAGATCAAGATAATGAAAAAATAAAAAATTTCATCCAATTTTTTACCAAGATCCTATCTCCTTATAATTTCATGATGATACCATCATACCTTTTCATTCCATCCAAGATGATCCTCTTCCTTGTTGAGATCAAAGTATATATTCATCTCCTTATCGTAATTATCTATATCCACCTTCAAGTCTCATCATCCCTCTCAATGCCCTTCATGTGTTGAACAATTTAGGATGCTAAGAGGGTGTGTGAATCAACATATACTTAAAAAATTTATTTTATTTCTAAGAATTTATTCAAATATCTCATGTGCAGAAATAAACATCTAAAACACAAAGAGAAGAACACATAACACTAATTTTTGGTGGAGATCCTGAAATGAGAAAAAAATAATAGTGAGAATAACACTCATTATATGAACTTGATTAAAATATTTTGGGCCAGAGGCCAAGGAATTCACTAGTCCTAAAATGGAGTTGCGAACTAAGGAACTTTGCCTCAGGAAAGGATACAATTACTTGCAAACTTCTTATGGTCACTTCTTAAAGGAAAGATTACAATGATACTAGCTATGTAACTATTTGTATTTGAACTAAGTACAAATGCATTCCTCTATAATGCTGATCATATTTATTTGTTTATACATTAGACACTAGTTTCACCTTGTATAGTACAGAATAGGAAGCAATGCAATAGAATAGATCACTTCACCATTTTAAATTGCACATTAGGAGGGATGGTGCCCTGGTAGAATCCAATGCAGATTCAAGCACTAACCAAGACAATGTATCCTTCCTTGAGGAGGATGAAATTGAAGATATTATGTAACTGGAAATGAAAATGTAATAAAGACTTGAGTGTAACTTTAAAAAGACCAAAAGATGTTCTGTTGTCTTTTTCCCGACTGTGAGAGTCTCAAAAATAATTGTACTTCTAGATCTAGGTCTTGAAACCTATCTATTGTCTATCCTAAATATCTAAGCATGTTTCTATGGGTATATAATGGTTGGAAAATTTTGTACCTGGCTATATAATGTTTGGAACATTTTGTACCTAGTGTTTTTTCCTGAGATTTGACAGAGACTTGTGTTGGGATCTCTGAAGCTCAAATCTTCAGTTCCAACTTCCTGACATGTTCGTACACATAGAAAAATAGGGGAAAAGGTTGTGGAAATGGGTTTTCCTTGGTAAAATTTTTTTTTAGGAATCAACAATGAAATATGAAATGAAAAGTATGAAATGTAAAGAATGTAGTAAACAAAAAGGCTTAGTACCATGTTAATGTGCTTAGCCTAAAAGAAAATGTTTTCTATCAATAAAATCTATGAAAAATGTTTGTACGCTTGATTTTTAGTTGCTGCCATTTTAGAAGGGAAGTAGGATCAAAGATGTCTTCACATGTGAATATATATAATTAATATCACCCCTAGATCTTGATTTATCTGCATAAGGTCTTCACTTAATAATCTTGACTCATAGAACATGCATTTGTGACATACAAAAGAATCCCCCAATTTTAAAAAAATATTGCCCCAAACTCCCTTTTTTTCACCCCCCTCCAATACGCCCCACACAAATTTTCTATATAAACCCCCACCCCCACCCAAAAAAATCTCCCTTCCCCCCATTTAGGTAATATATTTCCCCTTTTTTCTAATTTTAAACCCCCCAATATCAATTCATGTGATAATGTATTGCAACTTTAGTGAAGACCACATGTTTTCTTGAAAATACTTGATCACACATGAGAGAGAGAGAGAGAGAGAGAGAGAGAGAGAGCACTATCCCAGTAAGGAGTTGCCTTACTATGGATCATGCAAAAGAAAAGGTGTTGAAAAAGATGGCATTGAAAGTCTACAAAGACACGTACTTCCTAGTCATCCCATTAAAGAGGATCAATTTAAGGATATGAAAATTAGTCAACTTCAAAGGACCAAGTAAGGAAATAGATCAATATAAGGATCCACTGAATATAACATAGAAATTTATGTGTGTGTGTGTACAAAGGAGAGGTCAAATGGTCTAGAAAATTATATTATGCTAGTCAACCATGTATCCTAAGGATGGCCAAGGAATGCATTATATCCAAGGAATCCCATAAAAAATGTACCAAGGAGAGTGATCTAGATCTATCAAGTTGTATTATGATAGTGTACTCTACATGAAACAGTTAAAGTAAATAAAATATTTGCAAAATTGAGGCTATGTATGCCCCCCCTTAATATAACAATATACGACTATATTGACTTCTTTAGAAATAATAAGAATGAAGATAAACTCATATAGAACTAATGAAATATCATCTAAGAAACATCTAGTCCAAGCCAAAGAGGTCACAACTCCTATGAGGTGAAGGAAGGAATGAATGCAAATATATGTCATGAAACAAGTGTAAAAGGGATCCTCTTGAAGGATGTTGAAAGAATGATGAAGAGATATTTAATAAAGATAACATAATTGAGAAAGAGAGGGGAAAGAAAAAAATAATTCAAACCTTCCCCATTTCTAGGTAAAATGGATTCTTGATGAAGAAGGATAAACTTTTAGTCCACAAGATAAGGGAAATTTTTATAGGAATATACAATTTCAAACAAGGAAGAGGTGGTGATTAGGGATACACACCTCTTGCATAAGAGAGAATCCATATTCAAATCCAAAAATTCTATGTAAGAAAAGTGATCACATGATAAATAAATACCACTTACCCAATGGAAAGTACATCCTAGAGAGGATGAAAGATTGAAAGAATACCCTTCCCCCCAAGTGTGGAGATAAATATAAGGATGATGAGGACTATTATGTTTCTCAAAAAATATGTTTGCACCTTAAATTGTACTATCATCCATTACGAGCATCCCCCAACAGAGAGACTTAAAATGTCATTTAATGTAGAGAAACATAATAGGAACCTAAATGTTCTTCAAAGTAATCATGATTGAAAAACAACTCATTGTTAGGTATTATATGAATTATGTAAAAATCAATAATTTTTTGAATTTTATAATTCAAATCTTGTCATTTGTTAGAAGAGTGGTTATGATATCGATCGTACATGCAAAAGGGAAGATTGGTAAGGTGTGGGTTATGTTTCATCTTTCATTTAAGCTAAGTAATAAACTATGCATGAAGTAGATCAGGTAACATGACCCCTTGATTAAAGTTATGATTAGAAGAAAGGTTAAATAATAAAGGGAAGAATGTAGACAAAGGAGAAGGTTGGAGACAAAAAACAAATTGAAGAGGAAAATGCATAGTAGGTTCATCTATTTGTTTCATACACCCTAAACCATGTTGAATCTTAGGAGGATCAAGTTGGAAAAATGAAACACGAGCTCCCTTGAAGGGTCTGGTTTTAAACTTAGGAAGTTTGTATTCACCTACAAAAGATGATGTAAATTCTAATGAATCACAATCATCTTCTAAAAGGGAACTGCTAGGAGAGGAATTACCTTTAGGAAGAGAAGATACATTTTGTTGAAATGGTGTAGGAATGGATGGAGAAAAAGATTCATTTTGTAAGAAACTTGGTGATTTATCATCACCAACAAGTGTATACATGATATTGTTATGAATGAACTTCACTTTGTGATAAAGTATTGAAGGAATGACATGCATAGAATGTAACCATGGTCTACCCAAAATAATATTGTAATTAAGAGGACCAAGAATGGTCATTATTATGTAGGTATAGGTAAGGTTACTAAGAGGGGGCATGAATTATTAATCTCCAACTTATCCTTTGAAACACAATCTTAAATCTTCACTTAGCATATTTTCCAATTATAGTTTCATTCACCTATAACAATCTTATCAGTTACCAAAACATTAAACCTCCATGCATCATAAAATAAATATTCACACAACTTTAACACCAATATTTATCATTTCGAAACCCGATCAAGGAAAAAACAAGGATATGAGATCTATGCCCACAAATGTATTACTCTTTTGGAATATGCTCAGTAAAGAGCTTGCCTTGTTAAGGGTTACAAAAAGCACTATTAAATGCTACCTAGTTATGGAATTCACCAAGAGACCTGTTAAAGTCTTATACCATGTTAGAAGTAACCTGGTTAGAGTATTTTATCTCACTTATACAATGTTCACCTTATTAAAGGATTTAAAATAGACCTATTAGGGTCATTTGATAAGGGAATTTTATTGTCACAACTATTAGAGTAATGATCTTTAGTTTGCACTATCTCTGCTATGTCAAATCTAATAAAGTTCTATAACACAATAAAATAGAATTTAATCCTCTATACTCTTCTCTGTATTCTCTTATGTGATCAAAACCAACTTTCTCTAATTAGTTCTTATGTTCCTCCAATACCTTGTCTTCTCTTTCATCACAATAATATAAATTCCTCTTCTCTTCTTCCTTAAGTAGATTTTCTTTAATTATGAAAACCTAAACCTAGATCCAATGATCATAACTTCATCATCATTAAGAATTTTCTTTTTCTTCCTTCCTTTTCAGTTGTTTTGTGATTTTAACCCAATAGCTTTCAGCAATATCATCAGATAGCTAACCTTCTTACTAATAAATTTGTCTTTAATGTCGATAGTTATTACTTTTCTACTTTGACATCAATGAAAAACAATATAACTTCCTTATAAACTATATAATTTATGCCAACAATCTCTCCATATTCCAACAATCTTTGCCTTTGGAATTCATGGAAAACATCTTGTCAAAAACAACATCTTGGCAAACATCTAGTGATACATCACTATCTATACCTTTATGTACTAGTCATTCAATTTTGTCCAATATTCTTCTTCTTCCTTTCTCCTTTTTGTACTCATATGTCTCCTTACTATTATTTTCTTTTTATTCTCCCCCTTTGACAACAATGCCAAAGGTGGTCAATCTTACTAAACTATCTTCTAATTTTGTATTGTTCTATTCTACTTTCTTTACCTTACTACCTACACTTCTCCCCCATAGAGTAGTCTTCCTAAACATCAATTCATACTTGAGATATTATGTTAGAATCTTATGAATTGATGCATACTCCATCTTCTTTTAGTTAATTGTCTATAGAGGTAGGAGCCCTATTTTACCTCTTAGATATTCAAAGCTCTCCTTGGGTAGTGGTTTACTGAATATGTCTACAACTTGTTTTGATATTGAGAGAGAGAGAGAGAGAGAGAGAGAGAGAGAGAGAGAGAGAGAGAGGAATCTAAAGCATTTATTTCAAAAATATTCAAGTGAGGTGTTGGTAAGTACAGATATAAGTTACCTCATAAGTGTTTTAATTGTAGAAGGATATGACATTTTTTTATTGATTGTAATTAAAAAGGATATTATAGTGAATCAGAAGATGATCATAGAAAAGAAAATATGAAGAAAGGCGATTTCAGGAAAAGAGAAAATTTAAAAGGCAATAGTAAAATGATTTTATGTTCCATGGAGGAACACTTCTGCAAAGTTCAAGATATTGGAGAAACTATTGAGGATTCTCTATTTATGGCTATTTCACAAAGGAAAGAGGATATTGAATTACATGCTAAAGTTATTGCAGATGCATGGATTGTAGATTATAGATGTCCAAATCATATGACAGATGATAAGATAATAGTTTTTAATTTGGAAGGATATAATGAAGGAGAAATCATTTTCTCAGGAGAAGGAAGTGCACAAATCAAATGCATTGGAACGATTTCAATTTATTTTAAGCATAGAACTGATAATTTTTATTATGTCAAAGGTTTGAAACTATACCATCTAAAAATTTGGAGACAAAACACCTAGAAAATTTGTTTAAAATGTCCTAATCCCATGACCAAAATGTTTGAAATGTTTTTTTTCCCTTCATTTTAAGCTTAGAGTTCACCTACAAGTCAGATCTTCTTTTTGGATCTCCTTTCTGTACATTAGAGCTTACTAGCAGTTTATATCAATTTTATATTTCTATTTTATCATCTACTTTGATTTTTTTTTTTCATCTTCATTGAATCTTTCCTATCTTTTCCATTATCATAAATTCCATATTTAGCAAGGTATCACTACCCTATTTAGCGCTTAATTCTCCTCTTGATTCTAGCGGGGCATCTTCTATTTGAATGTATAATTGTGAAAAGGATGAGTAATCAACCTATATGTGCATTTCCCCCTTTTTATATTGTTCATTTTAGTGAAACCAAATCTTCTTACATGCCTTTTATATTGGTAGTTAGATCCTCTTTTCACACATTTATATATCTAGATCTCCTTTATATGAATTACATTAGATCTCTATATTTGATTTGATGCTTATATGTACTTTTCATTAAATGTATTATTGTGCTTAGTTTATTTTCATATCTCTTTCAAGGTTAATATTCTCATTAGATATATCAACATTTCATTTTCTCATGCATGAGTGTTATTACATTGAGTGCTACCTATAACCACCTAGATTTGGTCTGCTCTGACTATAGACCCTATTTTCCCTATGTATGATCATACTCCCAAATTATGTCTAAACAACCCTGTTACTGCTTGGCATAATTCCTTTGAATCAAATTTAATCTCCTAAGTGATCTAATCACTAATTTACATTAATTGCTTTAGTAAATCAAATCAATTCAATCAGTTCAAATCATACCTAACTAAGGTAATTAGTTTAAAAGGGAATTAATGAAATTCTATTTATACCTCATCACTTGAAAAATCAATCCCCTAGCCTAAATTGATTCAATTTGGCTATAGTCCTAATTAGTTATTACAAAGCAATAAAAAGCTTAAATGATTAATTAAATCCCTATTATTAAGTGAATATGTTATTACAACAATTCATTTTATTAATATTCCTTCAAACCTAACCAATCTCAACTACCCAACCATGAGTTCAAACTCATCCCAACCCCTTCTCACATGCTAATTCTTCTTAATTAGCTAATTAACCCTAATTAGCTAATCCCCCCTCCACTCATTCTCTCTCCTCCCATCTCTATCTCCTTAATCACATCCCTTAAGCCCTAATCCTAATCCTAAGCTACCCTTAAGCTTGTCACATTCCATTAAGTAATGATTAACAATTCCACCTACTTTAGAAAGTCAAGGAATCTCAAGATTCCTTTCCTCAAGTCCACCTTGTCAGGCTTGACTCTAAACCCTCACCCATACCTCATTAATGCTTTCATAAATGAAGCGTTAATTGTTCTTACATATTCCTTCCACCCATACCTCATTAATGAGTCTTACACCCTCATTAATGGCATCCCTTCTAGAGTCTTCTCCCCTTCCTCCATTTCTCTTATAAATAGGATGGATTTTGACCTCAAATGGCCCTTGATTTTATGAAATATATTGTTGGAATGCTCCTAATTTTGAAGTATTGAAAGCATCCTTCTGCTGCCCATATTTGGAGAATTGAAGAAGCAATCTTATGTTGCTCATGTTTTAGGGGTTTTCATAGTTCTTTATAGCTTGTTTCTTAGTTATTTTGTTATTATCTCCATTTCTAGAGCTAGAATGCATGTTTTTGAATCATTTAGATTACTTTTCATTTGAATCTTTTGTTCTTAGGTTGTATTTATCACTAGAATATGCATAATCTTAGGGCTATTATGTAATTTTTCATACTCCTCCTAGATAGGAAGCAATAGATCAATTTTGGTGAGTGCTATGTTTGCTAACCCCTTGTTTTCACTAATGAAAAGATTTATTGAAGTGTTGTGTCTCTTAACAGGTCCAAAAATCAAACACACATTCTCTGGCGCCCATAGTGGGGCAAGATTGCTCAAATTTCACCAAATTTTGCTCTCTGCCCTTAACATTTTCAAAATTTGCAGGCAGTTTAGCATTTCTGGGAGCAACTTATCATTTTCGGTCATTCTTTTATCATTTCTAGGAGCAACTTATTGTTTCTGGTAAATCTTTTATCATTTCCAAGAGTTTTATTATCATCTGTCGTTGCACTTTTGGAAGGTAAAATTTGGCCTTAAAATCATTTCTGGTAATTATTTTTGTGTTTTTAGCATGTATTATCATTTCACGTAAAAGGGATATCGTCCTAGGTGAAGATTATCATTTTGGGTTAATCTTTTATCATTTTCTGGGTTTATCATTTTGGGTCTCTAAAATATCATCTGTCGTCTAGGGGCCAGAAATACAAGGTTCTAACATTTGCAAATTTGATTTCTAACTGGCTAACTTGATTTTTTCCATGATTTTGATCATATTTTTAGCCTAACTTGTGTTTGCAGATTGTTGTCAGAGCTAAGAGAGCAAAAATAAGATACTAACTTGTGGTTTTACAGATTGTTGATCCCTTATCTTGAAATATATTCTTTTCTTATACTTTTGAAACTAAAAACATTTTCCAATCTATACTAAATTGACTAGAGGAATATGCTTTTTTCCTTTTTAAGGAAAATCACAAACTCACAAGTCAATTTATGATTTGAGAAGAATTTGGAGTAATTGAACAAAGAAAACCTCATCGTCTAATTTTGGGATAAGTAAATTAACAACACAAATCACTAAATCTTTTGGTTCAATGAACGACTACATCATATAATTTCTTTTGGAATCAGAAATTGAACAATCAAAGTAATATATCTGTGGGATAAATGAACAAGTTCAATTATTTAATTCAATTTGGATCAGTATTTGGACAAGCAAAGCACTAAAAAATATGGTCAATTGAACAAGGCAAAATTTACCTTCAATCATCTTGTTTTTCTTAAATAGGAACAATCTAAATCAAGCTCAACATAGCTTGAAGGAATGAACATTGACTTGCATGTTTTGGGAGAAAACGACATGGATTAGGAGAATATGCTCTTCTTCTTTCGAAGAAACAAAAATATAGACATCCTAAGCTTGCCAATCCTTTGTACATTTATTTAATAGTAGAGGGCCTTCCGATTGAGGAAAAAATCTCCCAAGGATGACCCAAGTGAGGACAGGTTTTACACCAACCCTTCCAACTCACTATAAATAATTTCTTCCTCTTAGGCCAAAGCCTTGGAAGATGGAGCCGGTTTTGTTCATGGAATTTTGACATCATTCCTTCAACATGCTTGGGTATGTGTAGATCAGAGCCTCTTGAATATTTCTTATGAGACTACACATATTTAGGTACTCATAGGGCTATACACCTCAATTTTTCCTTGTGCAATTCTATGGGGGACGGTTTCGAATGGATTGCCCAATAATAGACAACACTTGAACTGAAATAATTCCTGATTCATCCCCAAAAGGGTGATAATATTTGTGCAAGGAAAAAATTAATTTCCCCAAGACATTTGTCATTTCGAGCCCTCACTTGCATTTGGATTCGGCTAATACAGCATCATGACTAGAGCCATTGCGTGATTGGTGATGGCTATATTCTGATTAGCATACGAGTGTGTACCTAAGTAAATGAGAAAAGATTTTCATTCTCTGCCTAGCAAATAGGGATAAGATGTGTGTCTATCTCACCCTCCTAACAATGCCTTATGTGACTGAAAATCATTAAAAAGATAACACCTTCAAACAATAAACAAAATTCAAACCTTGGTCTACATGTGTTTTTCAAGCATTGAAAAATCTCAAAACGTGATTTTCAAACTTCATGCACTTCCAAGACAAAATTGACAACATTTTAATAGTGGGAACTTTCATCATTGCCTCTCAGAGGAAGATAATTTATTTTTGATCCCCTTTTGGCTCTTTAAATATGTCCTTATTCCGTCTTTTGGTCTCATTGTGGATATATCGAAAAAAAATTAGACGTCTACCTTGCATGTCCCGTCGGACTCTTACAATTTGTCTCAATACGTGTGGTCTACCCTCTTTTTACAACAACTTGATTCCCATCTCACTATCAAGGCATTCTAACCCTCTAACGCTGGAATCATTTACTTCCACCAAAAGTCAAATGATACTCCCACCTAGACACACTCACTTGAATGATTTGAGACTCTACCTGACACTCTTGGGAAAAGTTGACAAAAGTTGAAATACAACCACATGGTTAACACAAGACGCAACAAGAACATTTCTAAAGGATATGAAGTGCCTCCAAAATTAACACACTTTCTAGTAGAAACATCTCATAGTTCCCTACTCGATCTAGACTCTCCACAAATGGATAGAAATACTCACGAATGGAGTGCAGATTTTGAAGAATATGACAATAGAAAAAGCCAAAAGCATGAAGATCTAGATGAGAATAAAGAAACCACCTTTGAACATGATCCATTTGGATCAGACAATGAGGGGGAAATCCCTCAAGATGAGTATGAAAAACTCAAACAAAGCAAGAGGTTTTATAAAATAATGGAAAAAATGATTGACGAGGATAAAGAGAAATACCTCCTCCATCTAGAATCCATAGGTGTCAAATTACCTAAGGATTACAATGTGGAACAACTCAAAGAAAAAGAAGTACCAACTCCTATATCTATTCTTTCCAAACAACTAACATTGATGCAAACAAAGCTTACAAACCTCAAACAAGAGAAAGCTAAACCAAAATCACCATACTCTTTGGACTCCATTTGTCCATTCCCTTTTGATAAAAGTATTACTATGGTTCCATTTTCTCCTAATACAGTAAGGCCAAAGTACAAAAAGTACATAGGAGAAACTAACCCACATAACCATGTAAGATAATTATGTGCTATAAGCATAGAATACATGCATGAACCTACATACCTCATGCGACTATTTCTAAGAAGTCTAGGAGGTAATGCCATGGAATGGTTCTCAAAGCTGAACCCTAAAGTCAAAACTTTTGAGGAGCTAATTTAATGCTTTATCCAGCATTACTCCTATAACATACAACATGATGTGACCTTTATGGATCTATGTAATACTAAATAGAAGACTGGTGAATCATTTACACACTTCCTACAAAGATGGAGGATGATCTTTGTATGGTACTCAAGAGCCATTCCCAAATCAGAGAAGATGGAAATCTTCATTAATAATTTGGTGCCTGAATTAAACTATGCATTACAAATGCAAGACTCACCAAGATTTGATAGAATGATTAATAATTCCCTCCGTATTGAGGAAGTCATGGTCAAAAGAGGGGAGATCACTCTTCAAGGTGAAAATAAATCAAACAACTTCAACTCCAAGACTAAATGGTGGAAGAAAAAAAAATGTTGTCAACGATGGCGTAGTAGACACATCCAATATTGGCCCTAAACCTGAAGTATTCAATCTAACCAAAAGTATGCAAGCAATCAAGGATGTCAAGGTAAAAAATCCCATACCCAAAGAAAATAATGATAATTACAAGGGACGATCATGGAATTCAAAACCTCATAGAACATTCACTCCTTTGGGAGAACCTCTCGAGACTATTTTGAAGACACTATTGGATAAAAAAGTTCTCACAATCCTTGATTCCAAACAGTGGGAACCAATGGTCAAACCTATGTGGTGGGATGATAACTCCTATTGTGTCTTTCAAAAAAACAAAGGACACAAGTCTAACAATTTCCTTAAGCTTAAGCATGTCATTCAAGACCTCATTGAAGGTGGAAAGATCAAAGTGGATGGACACACTACCAATGAAGATCATACAACATTCAATAAACCATTCCATAATTATGAAAAAGGAGAAAAATCTAAAGGGAAAGGTAATGAAGTCAACTACACCTATTCCAATAATGACAATGTGATCAATATGCTAGACATTAAAACTGAATCAATTAATGTGGTCACAATCAAAGGTGTTTCATTCCACTCAAATGCAGTGACACAGAGCCAAGCACAAGTCACAATCAAAGGACCCCCAAAAATAGCATCAACATCCAAAGTTCCTATCATTACTATTCCAAAACCAACATCAAAACATGTGGTTACTATTCTTGAATCAAAGTATGACTTGGTAGACCAATTGCAACAAACCTCTGCCAAAATTTCCATTTTCAAGTTTCTCAAGATATCCACAGTACATAGGGAAATCCTAGAACAAGCTCTACATGCTGCTAACATTCCAAGGGATATTGATATAGACAAATTCCAAGCGATGGTCAATCACATCTCAGCACCACATTACCTCTCCTTTTCTGAAGAGGATGATAAGTCATTGACACATCCATACAATCAACCCCTCCATATCAAAGTCCTCATTCATAAATCTCAAGTTTGATGTGTGTTGATAGATGGAGGTGCAGGATTAAATATTTGTACCCTTGATCTAATCAAGAAACTAGGTCTCTCAAAAAAAACAATTGAGTCCAGAAGAAGGATAACTATCAAAGCTTATGATGAGGAAGAAAGATCCTCAAAAGATCTTATTGTTCTACCTATTAGAGTTGGATGAATTGAGAGGAATGTCACATGTCAAGTTTTGGATCTACCCTAAGCCTACAACATCATGTTGGGGAGACCATGGATTCACAAAATGCAAGTTGTTCCATCTACTTACCACCAGTGCATAAAGTTCCCACATAATGGGGTGGAAGTAGCTATTCCTACATATGCTAACTATACTTGTAATAATATCAAAGTAGGTAGTATGATCCCACATAACAAAGAGGCTATGGATGTGATTACTCCTAAAACTACGAAGGACATGGTTATGAAGATTTTTGGAAAAACCTTAAAACTTGAAGAAATAGGTACGGGAGAATACAAGCTGGACCTAACTCCCTCACTGACAGAACTTTTGGTATCACCAAGATCTTATAGAAAACCTTCCTCAACATTGAAACCTACTACATCCATGGAGCCAGAAGTACATAAAGAAACTAGCATGGTAAAGGCATCCACATATTATTTAGATAACACAGAAGAACATGGAATCTTGGACTGGCTTTACAAAGGAGAACTGGTGGAAGCTGAAGTCAAACATGTAGAGATATCCCCAGAATAGTATGGAAAGGGATATTATTTCCTCAAATAGATGGGATGCAAAGGAAAGGGACCTCTAAATGACACAGGAAGAGGATTTATTGAACCTATACACATGGAGTTCTAGAATAGCAGAGACAAAACAAGACTGGGTTTTAATACTAAAACTGATAAACCCACTTCAAAAGACAGTCCAAACTCAGATAAAGGGAGTGATGAAACCAACGAACTAGAGCAGTGGTCCTATGAAAGATTATTACATGTTGGCATAGAGGATCCAAACTACCAAGGAGAACACTATGTACCTAGCTTTGAGGTACCCAAGATCTTCATACCCCTTTGTTAGCACAACCTCCCATTTAAGAGGTAGGAGACTCAACAACAGATGATTCAGAAATACCCTTGATAGCAATAGCTATAGCAAGCACACCCCGACAATAGGATTTACATCCTAACTGGGGGAAATAGGTCATGGTTTCACATGTCCTTGATCTATGACACTTTGATCCATAGACAGCTAACCGAGTACATCAAATCACCATTATTGAATATTTAAATAGATATATGATGACATTACTGTTAGAAACACTAAGAGGGGGGGTGAATCAGTGTTTATCTACTTATTTTATTTCAACCAATTAAACATATATCAAATGTGCATCCAAAGAAACATAACACAAGAATATATACCACATGATATGATTACGGAGAACCTTGATTAGAGGAAAACTATGGTGGGGATTAATACCCACAAAATATTGTACTAGGTATAACGAACTTGTTAAAGTTCCTTTTCCCTGTTAGAAGCAGTCTTTAAAAATTGAGTACAATGACTTGGTTAAAGGTTGAACCCTGTTAGGAGTCTTTTATAAAACCCTGTTAAGGGTGTATGGCTCACTACCTAGGCTCACTACCCAAATAATATGAAGGCTACAACCCTCTGAATGTTGATATGCACTATATCAAAAATTAACTATTGTAGTGACACTGTTGTCTGATCAATTTTGTGTATGGGTGGATGCTCTTACTTCTTCAAAGAGCTATATCATCTTTTGACTTCATTAAACTATCCCTCTATAACTTATTCTTACACAATAATCAACACTTGTAATATATCTTTACATTTCATACTAATATCTTCAAATCCGAAGAGGCGTGACCCAAAACAAATCACTAGTCGGCCCTAAAACAAAATATACAATGCTTCCAAACAAGTTGGCCTAAGTGTGTTTACTATAACATTAATTACATTATTACAAAATTATAACTAAAGGTGCTTAGCCATTACATTATAAAATCATGCACGCTGATCAGAATTGTAGTCAGCTTCCATGCTCTGTTTCCTGGACTGGAGGTCTACTAATCTATCTTTAACTTTTTCGTACTGATGTTTCATACTATGCACATTTGGATCTAGCATGTATATATACCATAGAGTATATACCTAAGAATGCATGTTTTGGTGTGATCTCTAACATGTGCGCTGATGTGCTGATCTCTATATCTCTTTGTCTATCCTATTTTCTATACTTAGTCATTTTATCTTCTAAGTTATCTTTGACAGAAACTTAGTATGAATTTGTTGCCATGATTGAAAACACAAAATAATTCATGCTTCCATAGGAAGTCAACTTGCCAACAATTACTGACTCTCATGATTATGAATGGGATGAGCTATCTGTCACCACTAAAGATATTGGAATAGATACAATTCACATGTTTTTATCTCCCTCAGCTCCTCGCGAACAACCTAGCACTACTCCCAATGAAATTGATAATCCTGAAGTAGAAGAAGAGTTCCTTCCCCCAATCATTGATGAAGAGACTATTGTTCTCATAAGTCTAGAAGAATTTTAGAGGCTACAAGCAAGAAGCCTCCTTTTACAGAGTGAGAGTTCAATTGAAAAGTCACTAGAGTTTGGTCCACATATAACTAACAATGACCCTTTTTATGATGACCTAGCTCTTATTGATCTAAACATTGAATAATTTAAATTAACAAGACATGTTATGTCAGTTAATAGTCATGATGCTAACGCAATGTTGTCCTTCCCAGAGTCTGAATCCCTATCATTGATACTTCCAAAGCTAATTGATTGGACTGAAATAGATCCTGCTCCTATCCTTGACTTTCCCAATGACTATACTCTGGCTTGTTGTCTAAATACTTGTGAACCTCATCCCTCTTCCACCAATGCAAGGAGAAAGAATATGTCATAGGAGGATATCAAGTTTCTCAGTCAAAATTTGAAAAAACAAAAGAAAAAGAGGACTGATGGTGAAAACCACTGTGTGGCAGTATCAGATCCCAAAATAGTAAAAAAAAAAGACGTATCCAATGGTGAAAACCTCTTAGAGGCACCAAAGGATGAGATTCTTGATATCCTCCCTAAACACTTTCAGGAAAGGTCTTTAGTTCTAATAGAACCAACATAGCCAGTAAATTTGGGCACCATTGAAGATCCTCAAGTAGTGCACCTTGCACAACCTTTATCAGAAGAAGAGAAGGCACATTTTACAGAGTTCCTGAGGGAAAATAAAATCAACTTCACATGGTCTTATAGAGATATGCCTAGACTTGATCCTAACCTAATCATGCACCACTTATCTATAGCTCCAAAGATCAGGCCCGTGAAACAAAAACTTAGAAAGATTCATCCTCATGTTGCATTATTAGTAAAAGCAGAGCTAGAGAAATTGTTGAAAGCCAAATTTATCAGACTCATTGCCTATGCAGGATGGATCTCCAATGTGGTCCCTGTGTCTAAATCAAATAAATCTATCAGGATCTGTATAGACTTCAGAGACTTAAAAAAATCATGTCTGAAGGATGACTTCCCACTACCTAACATCGACATGATCATAGACCTCATAGCAAGCTACCAGATGTATTCATTAGTGGATGGACTCTTGGGCTATAATCAAATCAAAATTGCCCCCAAGGATCAAGATAAGACTGCATTTACATGTGCATGGGGCACATTCTGCTGGAACGTCATGCCATTTGGGTTAAAGAATGTCAGTGCTACATATCAAAGAGAAATGACTACTATATTCCACGATATGATGCATAAGAACATGGAGGATTACGTGGATAACACCTTAGCCAAATCCAAAGAAAGGAGCACTCATATTGATGATTTAAGGAAAATATTGGATCAAATGGAGCAGTTTCAACTCAAGATCAACCCAAAGAAATGTGCCTTTGGGGTCCAATCAAGGAAGCTCCTAGGATTCATTGTTTCAGCAAAGGGAATTGAGGTAGATCCTGCAAAGTTGAAAGCTATTATAGAGATGGTTCCTCCATGCAAAATTAGTCAAATGAGGACACTACAAGGGAGACTCTAGTCCATTAGGAGATTCATGTCCCAACTTCCAGATAGGGCACAACCCTTTACTAAATTACTACATAAAGGGGTTACCTTCAAATGGGATGAACACTATGAAGAAAACTTCAAGGAGTTGAAAGGATACCTAGCTACTCCTCCTATTCTTATGGTGCCTATTCATGGAAAGCCCTTACTCCTATACATTTTAGCTACCACTACATCCTTAGGAGTATTGCTAGCACAAGAAGATGAAACAAAGAAAGAAAGAGCTATCTACTACATTACTAGAATGCTAGTATCCTATGAGCTCAATTACAACATTATTGAAAAATAATGCTTAGTAGTCATCTTCGCATCACAAAAATTGAGACACTACATGCTATCACATACAATGAGGCTCATTGCTAAGATAGATCCTCTAAAATATCTCCTAAGAAGAACAACATTAACAGGGTGTTTGGAAAAATGGGTCCTGATTCTAAGTGAGTTTGACATTGAATACATAGAAAGGAGATCTATTAAAGGATAGGTCCTTGCATATTAATTGGCTAATTCACCACTCTAGGATGATGAACCCCTAAGGATTGAATTCCCTGATGAAACAATCATGCATGTAACTGAATATCCATGGAAGATGTACTTTGATGGTTCATTCACTCAACAAGGCTCTCGAGCAAGGGTCCTATTCATAAATCCTCAGGGTTATAAGATTCCCAAATCTTACAAATTGATGTTTCCATGAACCAACAAAATTTTAGAATATGAAGCATTGGTAAACGGTCTTAAGCTAGCTATGGAGTGGAAAATTGTAGAATTACACGTGTATGGTGACTCCCAATTAATTATCAATCAGGTCAATGGGAAGTATCAAATGAAAGATGAGAAGTTAATTCCCTACAAGAAACTGGTTGATGACATGAAGTACTTTGTCTTCGTCACCTTCCACAAGATACCAAGATCAGAGAATAAAGTTGCAGATGCTATGGCTACCTTGGCATCCATGTTACAACTGGAAGAACATCAATTCTGGTGGAAGAACTCTCCTATCCTAACTTTGATACCCCTGAATACCAAATAATCTATCCTTTAAACACCCCAAACCAATCCCAGTATGCTAATATAATTTCTTACCTATCTGACCAAACCATCCCTAACAATCTATCCAGAAATGAGAAAAGAGCCCTGATTAGGATAGCATCGCATTATGTCCTCATAACTAATAAATTATATCAATGAGGTCTCAATGGTATGCTTCTTAGATGTTTAGAACTTGAAGATTCTGATCTCGCATTAAAATAACTCCATGAAGGTGTATGTGGATCACACTCGAACAACTTTTCATTAGCTAAGAAACTGCTCAGAGTAGGCTATTACTGGCCTACAATGGAAAATAATGCTATTCACTTTTCAAAAACATGTCATAAATGCAAGACACATGGAAATATTATCCATGCTCCTACCAGAGAGCTTATACCTTTCATTACACATTGGCCATTTCAGCAATGGGCCTTTGACTTGGTTGGACAAATATATCCTAACTCTTCAAATGGACACAATTTCATCATTACGGCCTCTGAGTATTTCACAAAGTGGGTTGAAGTCATGCCGCTAATCAAAGCCACTGACAAACAGGTGGCTATGTTCATTCTAAACTACATTATTTGTAGATTTGGGATACCCTCTTCAATTGTAACAGACAATGGAGGCCAATTTATAAATCAAGACATTGATGACCTTTGTGAATAGTTCCACATTACTCAACATTTCTCCTTAATCTATTATCCTCAAGGTAATGGACAGGTTGAGGCATCTAATAAGAATATTCTCAAAATCCTACACCAAACTATAAGTAATTTTGGCAGAGACTGGCATCTACAATTGAATTTGACACTGTGGGCCTATAGAATAAGCATCAGAACACCAACTGGAGCCACACCATTTTCTCTAGTCTATGGTGCTTAAGTAGTGTTACCTATTGGGGTTGAAATCCCATCTTTGTGGATATCTTTACAAGGTCTTGTTACTGATGAACACTACCACATAGATAGGGTGAATTATTTATACCTACTAGATGAGCGCAGACAATAGGCATTCGACCATTTGAAGGTGTACCAAGAATGCATGTCTAAAGGATACAACAAGAAGGTCAAACCACAAAAATTTGAAGTGGGGGATCTTGTCTTAAAGGAGAATCGTAAGAACCAGCCCAACAGAGAATATAAGGGAAAATTTGAACCTAACTGTCTAGGACCTTATGTTATCACTGCTACTTTTGGGACTGGATCTTATCAACTAGCTACACCTGAGGGAGATGTTCTTCCAGATCCTATCAACACTCTACATTTGAAGCAGTGCTACACTTGATGTTCAGCTCCCAGAGCCTGTACAGTGAAATAGTTCTCTAAAAATAAAAAAAACATTCAAAAATTCATCCTAAAGAAATCCAAAAATAGTGGAAAAAGTCCTGAAGAAAGGCATCCTTGGTGAAAACCTAGAAAACAGGCACCTTGATACTACAAAAACATTCAAAAAAGAAAAAAAGAAAATTTGAAAAAGAGAAAAGTGCCTTGATGAAAAACCTGGTAAAACAAGCATCTTGGTAGCAAAGAAAGAAAATATATTGCCAAGTGGTGAAAACCTGGCAATCAGGCTTCACTTGTGTTTTGCACTCCATCTATCAATGCATTGCTGATACAAGGCCTTCATAATTACACCTGTGCTAAAATGCTAACTTCATTTCCTAAAATAACTACCTTATCCTCGCTTGGGATTTGTCTATATTTTTGTCTTAGGATCAAGTCATTTTGCACTGGGGGAATTTTTGACATGATACTTCTCAATGCTTTCACTACCACTATCACTTTCATAAAACAAGGATGACACAAACATGGCACTAATGGTGTTCCTAAAAGCTACTTTGGATTGCGGATAGGAACAATGATGTACTCGAACATGGAATACATATTGCTTGAATTCTTGCTTTTTGATTGATGAATCTATACTGCGCTTGAAAAATGAATCAATAGTATTTCTCAATACTACTTAAGCACATAGTTTGTTTTTGGGTTTGATTATAACTCTTTTATGCTCTGATGATGATTCAAAAAGGGGCATCTAAGAAGTTATGAATTTTATTTGAATGATTCACAATTGATGGTTGTTATGTCTTTCAAGTTACTCCATGACGTCTGTGCAAAGACAAATATTTGCAAGGATGGGGCATAATGTTTTCTTGGTTTTCTGCGTACAATGATTGTTTCAAATGATGCTATAAATTTCACCTAACTTGGATGTTTATGGTAAGAGCTGCCAACATGAGTGGATAGCCGCATATATCTCGATCTTTGTTATGTATAAACTATGGTGAGTTTGAAACAATTTCCTTGTCTATTTTCTAACTCAGATTCTCGCTAAGGTATATGAAGCATAATGTACCCAAGGATATGAATTTTCAAGGTCATTGCAGGTCCAATATCTTACCTTACATAGAATCTGATATAATAAAAGGAAGGTGACTATTTTTTTATCTTGGCTTCTATGCCTTGATGCCTAAGTCTATTTCTGACATTTCAATAAAACATAGTATTCATACTTTCATAATATCAATGGGTATTAGTGATGGTTTTACTATCAGGTGGTATCCATTCTGAAAAGTGCCCAATGATGATAAAATGCTACAATATCTGTAAATCATGGACAAAGTCCTAAGAGTCTACATGTAGCTGCATTTAGAGATTGCATGATGCATTTTTGAAAGAACAACATAAGGATTTGAGCTCAAACTCCTTTCTATTTTTAATTCATCTGAAATCTAATTTTATTACTAATACCCATGCTTCCCAAAATATTTGATCTATCGGGAACAAAATCAAACTCATATTTTCAATGTGATTAACTTGGTACTCGTGTGTTTAATCTTAAACACACTCCCATTTCTTCACTTCTTCTAATCCATTATTGCTTATTCTACCCATTCCATGCAAGTGATATGTTCTTTCAACAGAGGGATTTCTTTCTTTTTCCTTTGATTTCATTCCCAAGGGGGCATGATCACACTATCATCAATTAAGTTTTTTCTCAAAACAACATCAAAAATGACTTCATTATCAAACAAACTAGGGGCATGACAGTTTCCTTGACTAAGTCAGAACTGTTGGATAGAAAGGTTTGGTTCTCATAAGCTGGATATCTTGTGTTTCCTCATTTTAAAAGATTCTTACTAAGCTATTGGCAACTTCTTACTAACTTTTGGACAACAACCAAGTTCAGAATCAGTATTATCAATCTTTGGACAACAACCAAGTTCATAAATGATATCTCAAAGATCTTTTATTGATCTTTGGATGACAACCAAGTTCAAAATCAATACCATTCATTTAGTTCAATCAAGTATGACACTGATCTCATTAGGCATTTCATTTGATCATGAGTGAAATTCTCAATCTTCCAAAGTCAACATCTAAAACTTTCATTGAATCAATGTGATGCTCGCATATCAATTCAAAGAGGGGAAAATGTAACCACCTAGAATTGGTATGCTCTGACTATAGACCCTATTTTCCCTAAGTATGATCATACCCCCAAATTATGTCCAAACGACCCTGTTACTACTTGACATAATTCCTTTGAATAAGATTTAATCTCCTAAGTGATCTAGTCACTAATTTACATTGATTGCTTTAGCCAATCAATTCAATTCAATCAGTACAAATCCTACCTGGTTAAGGTAATTAATTTAAAAGGGAATTAATGAAATCCTATTTATACCTCATCACTTACAAAATCAATCTACTAGCCTAAATTGATTCAATTTATCTATAGTCCTAATTAATTATTACAAAGCAATAAAAAGCTTAAATGATTAATTAAATCCCTATTATTAAGTGAATATTTTATTACAACAATTCATTTTTTAATATTCCTTCACACCTAACAAATCTCAACTACCCAACCATGAGTTCAAACTCATCCCAACCCCTTCTCACATGCTAATTCTTCTTAATTATCTAATTAACCCTAATTAGCTAATCCCCCTCCACTCATTCTCTCTCCTCCCATCTCTATCTCCTTAATCACATCCCTTAAGCCCTAATCCTAATCCTAAGCTACCCTTAAGCTTGTCACATTCCATTAAGGAATGATTAACAACTCCACCCACATGAGAAAGTCAAGGAATCTCAAGATTCCTTTCCTCAAGTCCACCTTGTTAGGCTTGACTCTAAACCATCACCCATTCTTCTTAAACCCTCATCCATACCTCATTAATGCTTTCATAAATGAAGCATTAATGGTTCTTACATATTCCTTCCACTCATACCTCATTAATAAGTCTTACACCCTCATTAATGGCAGCCCTTCTAGAACCTTCTCCCCTTCCTCCATTTCTCCTATAAATAGGATGGATTTTGACCTCAAATGGCCCTTGATTTTATGAAATATATTTTTTTAATGCTCCTAATTTTGAAGTGTTGAAAGCATCCTTATGCTGCCCATATTTGGAGAATTGAAGAAGCAATCTTATGTTGCTCAAGTTTTAGAGATTTTCATAGTTCTTTCTAGCTTGTTTCTTACTTATTTTGTTATTATCTCTATTTCTAGAGCTAGAATGCATGTTTTTGAATCATTTAGATTACTTTTCATTTGAATCTTTTATTCTTAGGTTGTATTTGTCACTAGAATATGCATAATCTGAGGGCTATTATGTCATTTTTCATATTCCTCCTAGATAGGAAGCAATATATCAATTTTGGTGATTGGTATGTTTGCTAACCCCTTGTTTTCACTAATGCAATGCTTTATTGAAGTGTTGTGTCTCTTAACAGGTCCAAAAATCACACACACATTCTCTATAGAATTTTGGTTAGGAAAAGTTGTATACTTATGGGTTCCTTTGATCCTGAGTCCTCTATGACTCCTAGGAATCTTGATGAGACTAACATGCCTACGAATGAAATTCCTCTTATTATTGAATACAAATATTCCCACTCTTCTCATGATGAAAATGAGACCTTAAGAGTCCCTCCTATGGAATTTTAGAAAATTTCAGATGAATTTAAAAAAAAATTGAGCAATGGTTAGGACAAGAAAACTCCAACCCCGAGGTCATATCCCTAGTAGAAGTTTTGAGGAAAATAATTCATCATGATGAACATGATGTTAACATCTTGTGTGGTATCTCTAATATAATTGATAACAATGTCAAGCCTATTAGAGATTGTTCCCAAAAATTAGGTTTCATTCCACCTTCCACTAGTGGTGAGACCTACATTTCTAGTGTGTCTACTTATGCTCCACCTCTCATAACCACTTCAGTCCAAAAAATCAATCCTAAAATTTTTATCATTCGTAATACTATGGTTCCTAAAATTCCTAATAGTCTTTTATTTGTTTCTTTACCTTCATCCACCCCCACTTACAATAGTGCTACTTTTTCATATTTTACTGTTCCTTCCTTTTCTTATATTGTTCCTAATTTTTTACACATATCTCCTACCACTCTTTCTACTGAATCTACTATCAATAGATTTAATAAAATTGTGTCAACCTTGCAACAAAAAATTACTTCAATGACTCAATCCAATTTTAACATTCTTATATGTGATATTTATAGTCCCTTTCCTTTGACATCATCTATGTCGTTATCCCTCAATATATAGAAATTCCTCACTTAGAAACTTACAATGGTAAAGGTGATCACTTGGCACATGTCAAAACCTTTCAAACATTGCGTAGTTATTTCTCTCTTGATCATAGGTTCATGTCAAAATTTTTTACTAGAACCTTTTGAGATAAATCCTTGCAATGGTATTGTTCTTTGCTTCCTTATTCCAATGACTCTTTTCAAAACAATTATAATGCTTTCATCCAATAGTTTCATAACAACATTTGTCCTAAGATTTCTTTAACTGATTTGATACATTGTAAACAAAGTGTTAAAGAAAAAGTAACCAATTCTATTGGTATATTTAAGAATTTGCATGCTCATATTTCTTATCATGTACCTCATATTGATGTGCAACATATTTTTATTTCTATTTTACAACAAAAACATTATGGATAAGATATTTTTTATAAATTTTCTTCTTTTACTCAATTGTGTGTAGTGCTTCATAATTATAAGTTTCAAGCGAGTCAGTATGAGAGTACTACTCCAATGGTTCTAGCTGATAAGAGTGATGCTGCATCACAAATCTATAAAACGTTTAAAAAACCTAATATCTTCATAAATATCAATAATTCATCAAACAATGTGATGTTTATAGACTCCAATGGATCCTTTGTCATTTGTTTATAGACCTTCTTGTAATTTTTCACAATTTTTTTAATCTTTGTATAATGTGATGTTGAAGTTTCTTAATTCTAAAGTGTTAGCTCTACCTTCCATTAAACCAATTGAAACATCCAAACCATTGCCTAAATCCATTGATCATAAATATTTTTTTCATTACCATCATCAACTTGTCCATGATACAAAGAAGTTTTTCCATTTGAAATTTGTTATTAAAGTCATTGCATAGAATTTATATGTGTATATGTCATTAGTCCTTAGTTTTGATCTAGGATCAAATCAAATAATTCTTTCAATTTTACATGAGTTCTTTGGGTTTGTCTAGAGAAGGATCTTATAAGTAGTTCTTGATCTAAAATTATCTATATTTATGGTTTTGAGTCCTTGACAATAGTTAGTTTCTCTGTCCTATATTTGAACTAAAAGCATTTCCCAATGGATAAAGCACTGATCAGTAATGAGTATTTTCTACATTGATATATATCTAAATATACTTGGTTATATTATTCCCTATCAAAAATATCAAAACCATATTAGTTCCCTTTGATTTTTGTGGTTGTTGGTTGTGTGTCCTGCATGGTAAAGAAGATTCACTAAATGATTGGTTATCATTTCATACTTTCTTACCATTTATCTGTTGTTAAAATCTAGAGTATAAGGAGTAGTGAAAGTTAAATATTTATGTAGATTAGGTGCACCCACCTTGGTTTTGCAGAGCCAGAGGTGTAGGGGATAGTCTTTATCCTGTAGTTGGTCCACTTACCTTGTTGATATTTCATACTTGGAGCTAACCACTCCTAACATCAATCTCAAGGTATATTGGTTGCTTTCATAGTATAACAAATTTAAACACCAACACATAGTACAAATGGAAAGGATAGATTAAAAAATTAAAACTATAAATAACTATTTTAAGATGTAAAAAAGAAATAAAATAATAGAATAATATGCCACTAATTTAAGACTAAAATATAGAGGATAATGACATAATAAATGAGTTTTATGCAATACGCAAAATAGAGAGAAAGGGTTAGATAAGACCCAATATTGAAGGTTGATAATGTGATTCCTTTTATGTCCACATTTCTATGAAAAAACTACACACAAAGAAGAAAAGAAATGAGTTGGGAGGTTGTTTTGAGACTTGCCTTAGTAAAGTCCCTATTTGGGTGTCTCCTCCACAACAGCTTAATTGACGTGATAAATTGATGATAGATAAACAAATGGATATGATAAAGAAATAATAATGAAATTAAAAGAAAGAGATAATATAGATGATATGATATTAAGAGTCAAGTAAGAGGTGAGAAGACTCCCTAAATGAGGTAGGATCCCAAGTGAGAGTGATGGATCCAAATGTGTGAGCTTGAGAACTTTAACAATGGAGAAACCTATAAATATGATGTGCCAAACAGAAATAATGGATAGATAAGAAGTGTAGAGAGTTTTAATAACCAAGAAGGAAGACCAAATGAATGGTTTAAAGGTCAATTGGATGGAATCCCATGTATGTGAGCCTAACATTGGGGCATTATGAATGCAGGTTGATAGTTCAAAATGCTCAAATGGAAACCTATATGTGTGTATATTCACAAATGTTAGCACATTGTATAGACATCTCTATGGCACACACTTGTCCAAAATTTTCAAGGCCATGTGACAAGAATCTCAAGTGGATGGTTATTTTGATAATATTGGTAGGTGATAGGGATTATGTAGAATTCAAGTTTTAAGCTAAGGTAGGAAATGAAAAATCACCTTTTACATAAGGGTGTAAAATTTAAGTGATTACACTTATATTCTTCTAACCTATCAAATACCTCACCCAGGATCACCAAGTGTCCATTTATTTCTAGTGACTTTGAAGGAATGTCATCCATGTAGTCTTCCATAGTAATGTGCATCATGTCATCAAATATTGTGGCCATTGCTCATTGATAAGTTGCACCTGAATTATTTAACCTAAATGACATCACATTCCAATAATAAGTGCCCCAAGCACATGTGAACATTATTTTAGATTGGTCCTCAAGTGTGATCCTCATTTGGTTGTATTTGAAGAATCCATCCATCAATGACAACATTTGGTACATTAGTTGTTAGATCCATTATTATGTCTATATTTGGAAGAGGACTTTTTATTTTGGAAATGCCTTGTTTAAATATCTAAATTCAGTGCAAAACCTTTTATATCCCTTAGGTTTAGATACTAGCACAAGGTTGGAGATACATTGTACATAATCTATGGGTTTGATAAAACCAAGGTCTAGTATCCAGCTTGGCCTTGACCAATAGCATTGTATTTGGATGCATCTTTCAGAGCTTTTTCTTATCTTTATTTTCTTTTGGCTTAACTGGAAGATGGTGTAATACTAACTCTACATCCAACCCAAAAATGTATTATTATTCCCATGAAAAATTGATTTTTTTAGTCTCTGTAGAACTGAATGAATTGTTCCCTCTCCTCAATTGTTAACGATGCAGCTAGGTGGATAAGTCTCTTAGTCTATTCAGTGCCCATATTGATTTCTTATGTTTTCTCTACTCATAGTGGTGATTTATCATGATTTATTGGGAGTATGTCAATTCCTCCATCCTTAGGAAACTTATAGAGGTTTTTACCTATGGATACATCCTTTCTTTTTAATTTTTCTTGGTTAGAAGGTTCTTTTCAATTTTCACCTAGAAACCCTATTTTTCCATTATTGTCAATTTTGTGAATGTACGAATGACATGAGTCACTGAAATATAAATCTTGGTCTAGATCAATGGTAAATATGGCTTTGAGATCTCCAATAGGTATGTCATTTGGGATTCCTAAGAACTTTGTGAGAGCTTCTTCATTCTCAAATATGTCTATTTGAATAATCTTGGTTGTCCCAATATATCAACTCAAAGTATACTAAGGCAATATTTTCATTGTCTTGGGTGTAAGATACAATAAATACTATCAAGGTATTTATGTAGGAATTAGATAAGGACTCATGAGTTTTCGAGGATGAGGTTTAAGAGAATTAAGACCGATACCAAAAGTATTATATCCAAGAATGTTTTTTGATAGGTCTATGTTGGAATTCTAATATGGGAAAGTAGTATACTATGGGGGGGGTGAATCTGATCTATAAAAATTTTACACTTCTAAAACAAACTGATTCAACATGTAAACATAAAAAATAACTGAAATTTTGTAATAGATCTAACATCTAATCACATCCATAATGAACACATAACTCAAAGATTTGGTAACCCAGAAACCCTTGAAAGGTAAAACTGGGGTGAGGATGAAACCCACAAATCTTCACTATTGTAGTAATAAAGTGTTCCTGTTAGGGCTACAAAGTTTGATCAATTCTAATGATCTAGCCTATGAGGGGTCTACCCTATTAAGAGTTTACAAACTTATACAATCTACCTTGCTAAATGATTTAAAATTACAACTAAGTAAGCACTATGTTTAGATATTTACCCTGATTCACTTACTAGAATATATCAATACCTGATCCTTCGGTCTGTACTTCAAATTATGATAACAAATCTCTTCTTTCCAACTCTTAATTGATCTCATAATTTGATATATCTCTTTTTTGTCCTTCACTTCTCTTCTTAGTCACTCTGTTTGGTCTATGCTTCAGATATGCAAAAATCTTCTTAATATGCATACACACTTGATCTTTTCTCTTCACTTCCGCATTTATACACATACATTGATTTAGGGTTTGAGAATTCCATATATACATAATTTATGAAGCATCTAGATCAATATGAATGATCTAGGTTCATCATTTTTTCCACTTAATCATCCCTAATTTTGATTGGTTGCATTTCTTTCATAGGGATTAATAATATCAAAAATAATACGTAATTAAT
Organism: Thuja plicata; assembly: GCA_018584345.1. Lineage (NCBI taxonomy): Eukaryota > Viridiplantae > Streptophyta > Pinopsida > Cupressales > Cupressaceae > Thuja > Thuja plicata. The sequence goes on along the minus strand of MU227940.1, from coordinate 5,348,665 downwards.
GCATCAAATATCTTCAACAATATTTAAATGATTCATAGAAGTTGGCCAAAATAGTTTAACTAGGTGTTTGTGCCATTCCAAATACATATATCAAAATTTTCTCACTTAGAATATGTAAACTCTGATGCTTGATTAAAACTGTCACTTGACACAAACTATATATGCAACTCAGCAATCATTCTACTCAGCAAACACTGAGTACTCGATGACCACTGACTTGCTTGGTAGTGACTACTGCTCGGTCAATACATAATATGACACAATTCATTTATATTTATTTTCCTTAGTGGGATGGGTAGGTCGCAGTGATGACCGACCAACCTACCTTGATTATGACTATGTGACATTAATAGAAAACATAACTTGGAGATCAACAATCTCCCCCTTTGATATTAGTGGAAAAAACACTTTGTCATGATTATTCAGTCCCTTAACAAAAATAGTAATTAAGTATACCAAAAAATTCTAGAACTTCCCCTAAGATTATGACTTGGTCTACATAAATACTTCATTATTTATATGGCACAATCTTAAATACATAACTCCAAAACTAACAAAATAGTATGTTATACCTTGTCTGCATCTTTCCCCTTTATTTGTTTCTAGTACATTTCTCCCTTGATTATATCTTATTTCATTTCCCCTTTTTTTGTCACTCTTGTCTGTGAGGGTTGTAGGGTTCATACCATACTTCCCCAAAAATGGTTTATGAATCTCTAGAATCATCGATAATGCATTATCCCAACTAGATCTAATAGACTCCAAAACCTGTAACTTAATCTCTAGCTTGGCAGCTAGATCAATCAAACTCTCTACAATATTGAGAGGCAGTTTTCTCCGTGCTAATTGTTTTATAGCTGATAACTCTCTCTGCATGACCTCCAAATGAGGTATCACCATAGTCTGAATAGAAATCAATTTAGCCCTTATTCAACCATCATTATCCATGAGCTCAGCTAATATCCCTTGGGCATAATTCAACCTGGTAAAATGAATAGAGTTGGCATTTGCATCCATGCTTAGTTAATGTCCTATTGACTTTACGTCTGATTGTAGCTTCTCAATAAGCTATTGATTCTCCTTTGTAGAGAATTTGACATCACATAGTTGTTTATACAAAAAGATAACATTTCTACAACTTCTTCTAGGTTACTTACCAAATCATAAAGTGAAACTTGTTCTGCATTAAGTTCTTTTTCAACTTTCTCAAGAAATTTGGCCTCAAACATCCTCTCAAACCATTGCATGAGCTTCTAATTAGCATCAATATCATCATTTTTCACCTTTTTAAAATATGAACAATTGATCTATAATAGGTGCTTTCTCATTTATATCTTGAATCTCAAATACATCAACAAATATACCTTTTTTATTATGTAATACCTTCTTGTGTTGATGTTCTCTTTTCAGTTTCTCTTGCTTTCTCTTCCTTTTTAGTAAACTCTAGAAAATGTACACCTTCTCATAAGATAAGTTATCAGTGTCCCATTTTGGAATCACTATAATTTCATCAAGTATCACATCAATGCTTAGAGACTTGTCCTTTTTCTTATGTGACTTCTTCTTAGTCTATGGTGTGTTGCTACTTGGTTTCTGCTCTACCTACAATGTACTGGTGTCACCACTGATTGTGACTAACTCCTTCTGAGTGAAAATTACATGTTTTTTAGGTGTATCAACAATCTTAGTTTCAGTAAGTGGTAGCTTTATCAATGCTTGATTAGCCTCTTTCTCTATAGGATCATATTTCTCCTCGGTCTCTATAGTCTTAGTCTCCTCTATTTTTCCCTTCATGAGGCTCAAAGATATTTGTTGTAAAGTTAGCTTCTTGGTCCTATTTTCTCTTATCTTCTTCATCAATAACTTCAAATTTTTCCTCGATAGGGGAATCTAGAATGTTGATTGTATCCTCACCCTGCTCCTTGACATTCAATCCTTGTGTATCCTCACCAATAATTTTGTTTGAGTCATAAATTACTAAATATTTTCTTTGTGCATCCTCAACCTTCTCCTTTATTTCTTCTTCAACATCATTAGGCTTGTCAATTTTTTCCTTATTATCAAGCTCAACTTGTTATCTTGTGCCTTCATCTTTGCTTGCACTCTTATCAACTAACAATCCAAAAATTATCTTCCATATTCTTTGGCTTTGTTGTACAACTCCTACATCCTTCCTTAGTATAGAATATACTCTCAAATTAGGAATGACTCTATTCCTATGTTGCTCCATGAATTTGGTTCTTTGTTTCTGTGTTAGTTCAGGCATTATTTGGGCTAATTCCCCTTCTCTAATTTTCCTTTCAATCTTAAGAGAAAATTGTCATCTTTCATCTATCTTCTTGAATAATTCCTTAGTGACTAGATTCCTAATCTCTAAAGGTTCCATCTTGTATGATGCTAACATATCCATCATGGCTTCTTCTATATTTTCCTTGTCTTAGGTACTCAACTATTCAAACTTAATGAACTTAAATCCTGACAAACCTAATGAACTCCTTATGTTATGGAAAATCTCATCAACATTTGTATGATGTTTGTGTGTAGAAACTTTGAAATTTTTGGTGCCTTATGTATCTATAATTTCTTCATCTTCATCATCTTTACCCATTATGTATTTCCTTCTCAACTTCCTCTTAGGTTTTCTGAACTCATCTTCAGTTTTTACTTGTTTCCTTTTCCTTGAGCTCTCTCCTTCAACTTTCTTTACTAAGATTTTCTTTGGTGGATCGACTATTATTACACTTGTTGATGACCTAGTTCTCAGTCTAGATGTGGTAGGAGGAGTAGGTTTTTAATTTGAAATTATCTTCTTAGTTGACTCAGCAACCATCACTTTCTTACCTTTCGTATCCACTTCCACATCTGCATCTTTACTCTCTTCTAAATCATTAGACTGGTCCTCACCTTTACCTTGTGTGATCTGTATTGGTACATCTTCTTCTTCTCCCTATTTTCCAAACATATTCTCAAGTTTTTTTACTATTTTATTTCTCTTTCTCTCCATGGTTGCAGCCCTCAATCCCATGGTGATATTTGATTTTTCTTCTTCATATTTCCAAAATACCATAGCCTTCTTATCAACTTCATCTACAAGTAATGTTGTGATTGTTGCATATGTTTCATCTATATTTACTTCATAAGTTAATGGCCTCAACCATGCTACCCTCGGTACTATATCTTGTACATAGGTATAATCAATATCAACTATAAATAAAACATCATCATAATAATTCTCTACTAGTGAAATAGGGATTATGCTCCTTATTCTCATCTCCTTTTTGAATTCAATAAAATATTTTCCCATGACATTATCAAAATTCTCTCCTATCTTCTGTATAAACTCATTAATCTATTGTGTCACTAGTCGGTCTTGACTCCATACTACATCTCCTATAGTAGGAAAATTATTTTCAACATAGAAAAATATGCAAACTAATAGGGATCTGAACTTACACATAGGATTCTTTGCCTTCCTGGTTGATAATAGTTTCATGGAAAGTTGAGTCATTTGTAAGTTAGAAAAGATCATACGTATGATCTTTCTTCAATATCTTCCATGCCTGATTAGCTACTATGCAAGAAATATCCAATCTGCTCAATTGATAAAACTTAGGTGCAATCACTCTAACTACAAAGTCAATTTCAGGATCTGTGATTGTTGAAATTATCATTCCTCTCTTGTTCCACTTGGCTAAAGTGTTCTTCTCAACCTCTTATTTACTCTAAAAATGCATTGTTCTTTTCCCTTGCACAATAGTGTAGCCAATGAATCGGTGGATGATATCCTTGGTAATCTTCACTGGTCCATTCTCCATCCACAAACTCATATCATGAATTCTACTCATAACTATCATGATCCATTCAATTTTGAAGTCATGAGAGAAATCTAGGGCACAAAGAACCCTTTGTCAGCAATGTTTTGATGCTCATCCTTCAATGCCCCATTTTCACACAGTTTTTTATAGGCTTCCCTCAACTCAAAATCTCCAACTTCAATGATCTTACACATGTATCATGCTCTTAAATCATGGATCATAAGAAATTTTAGCGGGATTGATGATAGGGCTCCTGAAAGATCCCCCTTCACTATAGTCTTAGGTACAACTCAAAAATTGGACGGTGCACATGCGTCACTACTGACTAATTAAACATTATTAATTTCCTTGTCTTGTCTCTTCACTATAGCAGATGAACTAGAAACCATTTCTCAGATTATGGTTCATGAAATGAACTCTAGGTAACTCAAAAATAATGGGTCTTCAACCTTTCTTGGTAATTTCCAATGATACATAGTGAAATCCTTACAAACTTCACTCAAATCTCTCTTCAAATTGTTGTGCAAACTCTAATCTCTTTGTGAAATGAAAAATGAACAATAAAATCCATTATATACCCTCAAACAATCCAATTAGGTCTTCATTAAATGTTCAATATAGTGGTAGGTGTATAATATTTGTCTCGGTCCTTGAATGAATATCTTGATTAACTTATTCCGTGACTTGGTTAGAATAGTGACTCAATCACTACTGACACTCGGTAAACATATTAGCTAGGTCAATATGGGTACTCAAAACATACTAATAATGATGGTCGGCATCAAATATGCATATTAATTCTTTTCTTGGTTGCTGTCTTAGATATGTCCTAGTGCACCTTAACTTATGTAGATATGGACTTTAATACATATTATGTTAGGAACTGGTGTAAAATATAGCATTAGAGAAAACATCTCCTTACGTACCTTATTTTCTTAATCAAAAGTAGTGTGATCACCTGATCTATTAGATTGGGTGATCTTAGCTTCACTGGATCCACTACTACTTGCTTCTTCTTTCTTTCTCCATGTCAGATTCATCTAATTATTTATCTGCTCAAAAGTAGGTGTCAGGGCTATGGTCTTGTAGTCTCTCCTAGTATGACTGATCTTGTGACAACTATAACCAACCAAACTTCCATTCATCCAACTCTTGGATTTACCTCTAAAGTGTGTCATTATACAATTTTCTACAATATGACCATATTCATCACAATAATGACAACTATTCCTTTTATTGTAATCCCAATTGAATGTGTTACCTTTCCTATTTGCATTAGCTTATTTCTTGGATGTCCACTTAATTTTGCATTGGATCTGCAATATTTAGTTCTATGACCAAACTTATGGCCATTGTAACAATGTCCTTGAAATCTAGGTGAAGTAGGTGTATTTCTAGTATTTGACCTGCATTCATGTTCTTGATGTCTATAATTCTTACAGTTAAAGAAATATCCATTGAATTTAGGCTTAGGATTGGACTTACCATTCTTTCTTTGGAAATTATTTGTTGTGTGACCAGGTTTACCACAATAATGACATGTAGGTTTTTTTTCTTCGGCTTTGCATTCCTCTATTCTCCACTCTTTGATGATTCTCCTTCTTTAGTGGATGACATGTGCTTGGTATGGCCTAGTCCAGAGGCATCATTAGTCCTTCTTGGTGATCTCATTAGTTCCTCAAAGTATCTCAAAGCTTCATTAGGTCTGTTTATCCTCTCAACGAGTTCTCTTTTAGATCTCAACTCATTTTTTAGTTGATTGTTCTCTGATCTCAGATATGTAATTTCAATTTTTTTTATGTTTACCTCTTGATTTGCAAATAATAGTTGGTTAACCATATCCAACTAATTGTTTGTGAGCTTCTACACATCACTTGTCCTTTCATCAAGTCTAGTAGCAATTTTTTTCTTGTCTTCTTCTTCCATTGTCTTGTCTTCCTTAGATTTCTTCTTCTAATCAATCACCACACATAGTGTTATTGATTGAGTTTCTTGTTCTCTCTTTAGACTTTAGACTTTTTCTTTCAATGTGTTTTTATTCTCCAATAGATCTTCAATTGCTGCATTACTTTCTTTGTAATCTCCATTATCAAATAGACCTTCAGTGTCTTCTTCTTTATATTGAGTGTCATTACGTTGAGTTTCCAATTCTTTCCTAGCCTTTAAGGATTTACTCAATTCTTCTCATGCCATCTCAAGTTTTTGTAGTGCCAACTGGATATCAATCTGATGATTCTCAATGACCTTTCCCAACTTTTAAACCTCCATCTCCAAGATCTTAGATTTCAAGTGGTTAGACTTATTCTAAGAAAACAATGCTTTGATACCAATTGTTGGAATTATAATATCGGAAAGCAGTATAATAAGATGGTGGGGGTGAATTGGATCTGTAAAAATTAACTGAAATGTTTTAATAGATCTAGCATCTAATCACATCCATAATGAAAACATAACACAAATATTTGGTAACCCAGAAACCCTTGAAAGGTAAAACTGGGGTGGGGATGAAACCCATAAATCTTCACTACTGTAGAAAGTGTGCATGTTAGGGCTACAAGGTTTTATCACTTTTGATGATATATCCTATGAGGGGTTTTCCCTGTTAAGAGCTTATAGACTTATACAATCTACCATGTTAAAGGATTTAAACTTACAAATAAGTAAGAACTCTCTTAAGATATTTACAAAGGTCTGTTAGGACCACTCTGTTGAGAGATTTACCCTAATTCACTTGCTAGAATGTATCAGTACTTGATCCTTTGGTATCCATTGCAAATAATGATAACAAATTGATCTCAAAATTTGATATATCTCTTTTTTGTCCTTCACTTCTCTTCTTAGTCACTCTATTTGGTCTATGCTTTAGATATGCAAAACTATGCTTAACATGCATACACACCTGATCTCTGCTCTTCACTTCTGCATTTATACACATGCATCAATTTATGGTTTCAAGCATTCCATATATAGATAATTAATGAAGCATCTAGATCAGGATCAATGATCTAGATTCATCACGTTTACCACTTAAGCATCCCTATTTTTGATTGGTTGCATTTCTTGGATAGTGATTAATGATGTTAGAAATAACGTGTAATTAATACATCAAATATATTAAACAATCTTTAAATGATACATAGAATTTAACCAAAATGGTTTACCTAGGTTTTTGTGCCATTATGTGCCATTCCAAACACATATATAAAAATTGTCTCACTTGCATATGTAAACTTTGATCCTTAATTAAAATTTTCCCTTAGCACAGACTGTCTATGCAACATGGAAATCATTTTGTTTGGCAACTAATGAGTACTTGGCAACCACTGAATTTGTCAAAAATGACTAGTTCTTAGTCAAAAAATAATATTACACAAGTCATTTACATTTCTTGACCTTAGTGGGATGGCTCGATCATAGTGATGATTGGCTAACCTACCTTTATTATGACAAGTGTGTGACACTAATAGACAACATAACTTGGAGATCAATAGTCTATTATGCAAGGATAATCTATCAAATTGGGCAAAGATGGTATTTAAGAAAATGGTACTTAAGGTTATAGGATATCCCACTTATAGTTTTTTGAATCAATCTCATGGTGGTACTCCTCAAAGGTCTCAATTTTGTTGAAAGCACATGCATCATCTTTGTTAGGAAAATTGATATTTGAGGTACCTTCCTCAGGAGGTTGGTACCCTAAAAATTTAAAATTATAATTTGGTTTAGGAAATATTATCTCTAGAATTCCTTGATTTTTCTTTCCAGGGCTAATGCATCCATTGTATCCATTCTTTTGAATAATGGTATATACCCTCCCATATTCATGAATAGGAAGTGTAACTTAGAGGGGTTCCTCATCTCTATATAGCCAATGTGATAAATCCTACTCAAAATTCTCTTCATTTAATTCACCCCATCTTTTAAATATAGTAGGTGATTCATAGACAATGCAAAGTTTCTCTTTCATTTTGAGCGGTCGTTTTGGCTTCCAATAGGTTTGGGGTAAAATTGGCAATTTTCCCACACAAAATTAATTTGCATGTATACTCTCCACAACCCTTATCTTGGACTTTTATTTTAAGCTTAGATATTGATGGGGCAGTGGATTTGGAAATACTAGAAGAGTATATGTATTTAGAGGATGATGGTGTAGATGTTGTTAGGTCGATGGGGACCTAATTTTTAGGAGATCCTTTGAGGTTAGTGGCATAAAATAAAGGGTCTTTCTCTCCCATAATGGTGATCTCTATTCCATTATAAGGAAAATTCAAGCATTGGTGATATGTTGAAGGTATGGCCTGCGGTACATGGATCCATCGTCTTCCAAAGTGAATGTTTTAACTAAGGTCTAGATCCAGTACTTGAAAAAATGGTATCATGTGTGAATGTTCCTATTCTAATTGGTAGGGTTGTGACAACCTTGGAAGGAAAATATTCTTCATCATATGCCTTGATAAAAATCTTCTTGGAAATGTCTACACAACTCTCAAACTATCCTAAATTTTGGACCAATTTTAGAGTACAAATATTTAGACCGAGTTTAGCATCTATAAATACTCTTCTGAGTTTAAGTAGGTGGACACATACTTCTAGATGGAGAGGATCATTATGACAAGGTTTATGTATAGGAAAATCTCTCTCAATAAAGGAAACATGGTGGTGGGATGCCAATCATGCGACATTGCTTGAAACTCATCTACATCAATATCTTGGGGGACTAATGACTCTTGTAATGTTTTATATATAAGTTCTTTATGCTTTGGTGATATGCACAATATTTTGAATATGGAAATTTTGGAAGGGGTGTCCTTGAGGTGGTCCAATAATATATATTGATGTCAACCTTATTTATCATTCCAAGGTTGATGAAATATATAAAAAGATGTAATCATTTGTAATTGCAAAGTGTGTGGAGATAATGTGTGTGTGTGTGTGATGAAGAATATATCTGAAGAGGTGTGAGTGGAATCTTCATTTGAGAGAAAAAACTTATGTACTTAATTGGAATTGTATTAGCATGAAAGAGATACTATCAGTCTATTGATAATTTTTGGATTTTTGTCCATAGTGTATTGTAGTCCATTTAGGGTTGTAGCCAACCTTGTATTCCTCATGGTTGTATCCCTTGTTTATATTTGAGAAGTGAGCTATAGGTAGTATGTATGAATTCATGTGCATTCCCCTTGTAATACTCCTAATAGGGTATAGTCCCTTTAACATAGTACAACATCTTATGGGTTTGATCCCCACTATGGTTTTTCCCTTAACTGAGTTTCCACATCAAAGTTCTTGGTGTTATGTGTTTATTGATATGTTGTGACCTTGAATTAATATTTATTATTCAGATATGATATTAAGGCTAAAGAGTTGGATAAATTTTAGAGATTTTGGACACAATAGATATTAAATATTTACTATATTTAATATCTATACCATTTCTAAAAATTGGTATCAAATCCAAGTCCTCTTTTGGAGGATTTACCACTTGAGGAGATCTAGGATGTCAAACTTTAAGAAGGATAGTCTGAGATTTGAAGGTACTAATTATTTCATATGGAATGGTTAGATGATTAAAAACTTGAGATGCATTGAATAATATTATTTGGAATTCACTAAAAAGTCTTAAAATCCTCGTACTGATCTTTCTACTGCCACTACTGATGAGAAGAAGTAATTTGAGTACAATATGAGAGAAAAAGAATCTTTGTTGAGCACTTTGTTAGATGCAGAATATAAAAATGTCATGGAATTAGAGATTGAACATGAGATATGGACAAAATGAGAGATTTTACATGAAGTATATATGTGAAAATTAAACCAAGCTATAGAGTTTTAACGGGAAATATAAATCATTAAAATGATAAAGGATGAAAATATTACTTCCTATGTGTAGAAGGTGACCGAGCTTGTTTGTGGAACTAGATGCATTGCTGGAATATTGGAGGAAAATGAAACCGTTTCTAAGATACTAAGATTCTTTCCTCCTACTTAAAATCCCAAGGTTGATGTTATTGAAGAGATCATGATTGTGGCACCTGTAACAAGAGAAACATTAGTTGGTAGCTTATGTACTTTTGTAAGGATAGAATTTGGTGATATCCTTCCTAAAGTTGAATCTACATTTAAATGTATTGTTTCTAAAGATAAACATAGATATTACCTTGGATAAATTTCATGTATGGATCCAGATATGCTAAGGAATGAGAAGAAATTGAGGAAAATTAAAGAAATCTTGAAGAACTCGAGGCCCTAATTGCAAGGAGACTACCTAAGAGAGTTGGTAAGTATCAAGGAAAGTTACCTTTGAAATGATTTTCATGTAATAAGATTGGTCATTTCACTTCAAGATGTGTGGATCGAGAGCCTAAGTACAAACCTAAGAAATTCAGGCCTAAATGTCAAAAGAAGTGTTATTATGTTTCCAATGAAGGTGCAACTAATGATAAATCTGAAGAGAGTGAATATGAGATTGTTCTTGTTTCTATCAAAGATCGGAATCTTGAATTATTGAAGGAGTTAAGAGATTTTCTTTAATGTGTAGATGAGAAAAATGAGTGGTTTATTGACTGTGGTTGTTCATGTCATATGACTAGAGATAAAAGAAAATTTGTGAAGTTGGAGATGTATGATGGTGGTGTTGTTTGATTCGGTTGAAACTATGATCAGAGGTACAATTTCCATTACACTTGATGGTAAGAAAAACACTGATGATGTCTTATATGTTGAAGGTTTGAGGCATAATCTTTTGAGTATTGGACAAGTAGTTGATAAAGGTTACAATTTTAAATTCAATGATGGAATGTTCAATATCACTGAGTTGAGATTTCATCGGGTACAAAGACAAAAGGTAATGTATTCCATTTGAATAATATAGATAATAGGTGTCTGATTGCAAATATTGATGAAATTTGGTTATGGCACATAAGATTTTTTCATGTAAACTTTGATAACATTGTGAAGATAAGAACTATAAGAGTAATGAGGGATTTACCTAAATTGTTGAAGCCTGCTAATGCAATGTGCAGGGAATGTAAATTGACTAAGCTAACTAAATATACTTTCAAAAGTAAGACCTATTCTTCAATTGGATTGTTAGATTTGGTACATACTAATTTGTGTAGCCCTGCTAGAACTATAAGCTATTAGAGAGACATGTATTTCATTTTATTCATGGATGATTATTCAAGAAATATGTGGGTTTAATTTTTTATGTGTTACATTTGGATTAAATATTTTTAATTAAGGTGTTAAGGTTGATGTTGACCATGTTTATCTTTTCAACATTGATGAAATTTATATAAAGATATAATCATTTGTAATTGAAAAGTCTCTAGAGATGGTGTGTGCATGATTATGAATATTTTATGTGAAGAGGTACATGAGTGGAATCTATAATTGATGAAAAAAATTGATGTACTTCATTTAGCTATTTTGGCATGACATAGATGCTATTAGTCAATTCAAAAATTTGTAGATTGTTGTCCACGGTTGATTTCAATCCATTCATGTTTGTATCCCTCATTGTATTACTTAGGGTTGTAGCCCTCATTTGTATTTGAGCATTGAGATCTAGGTAGTATTCCTTAATACATGTGTATTCTCCTTGTAATAATCCTAACATGGTATAGTGGTTTTAACATAGTACATCAGTTTGTGTGCTCGATCCCTTCCATGGTTTTTCCCTTAACCAGGTTTCCACATCAAAAATCTTGGTGCTATGTGTTGATTGATATGTTGTGATCTTGCGTTAATTTTTATTATTCAAACCTAACATTAAGGATAAATACTTGCATAAAGTTTTGTGTTTTGAGCCACAACTGATTCACCCTCACTCTCATTTGTGTGTGCTTCCTTATTTCTAATAATGTTGTAATGGATTTTTACTTCCTAATGGGTGACACATGATTCCACAACATCTACACAGAGATTGGAGGACATAATGGATTGGTATTAGAACCTAGAAGCATAGACATATATCTACTCTTAGGGTATATTTCATCACTACCAACTAGGACTCATATTTGAAGAATGACACATGAAAAAGAAAATTTGGGTCAACATGGAAGAAGTGCCTGAATTCCCCAAACACTTTTCATCATCCCAAAATGTTGAAAAGAAAAAGGTACAAAAGATAGAAGAATTAGAGAATATATAGAGAAGGCGAATGAAATAAAACCTCTCATTTCTAGGTACCAATAGAGTATGAGGGTCCTCTTGGAGAGAAACAAACTAAAATACAACCACTAGGGAAAAAAATAAAATGCACTCTAATCTAAAGATGTAGAAGCAAGTACTACACTCACAAGTTGTCCATCAATAGATCAGTGTCCTCCCAATCTTGATCATGTGGGAGGTAGGTCTAGATTGCAATGGTATAGTCACTGAGAAAACCCAAGGTGCCCCACCAACAAAAAAATCCAAGGATGAAGTAGCTGACAAGTCCTTGTCTAGGAGCTCCAATGTGGCGAGTGAGAGGGATCATGTGAAGATCATTATGAAAGCTAAAATATCCTCTAATGAATCAAATATGTAAGAATTAATGCTTGTAGGAGATCCATGTGGAGGCATTTATGAAGAGCCATCCCTACTAACCTCTATGAATGGGGAAAATAAGAACTCAGAAGAATCCAAATATTTCTCCACCGTGAGAACAAAAATGGAAAGAGGATCTGTCAAAGTAGATTTTTGATGCCTAAACTCTGGGACAAGGCCCTGGTAAAAATTCCTTTTAAATGATTGAGGTGAATCCCTATGATCCACTATATTGGCCCTCAAAACATCTTGAAATTTGGCATGGCGGTCTCAAGATGAGGCAGATGTATGCTGTGTTGATATCACTATATAAGATACCACTTTAGTGTGCAATATATTCACTAGCTCTTGAAATGGTGAGGTTTCTTGAAAGAGGGTGATTAGGGGTGTATCATATAAAGGAGAAATTAATACCTAGACCCTCTTGTCACAAGGCCTAGTGGTCACTCCTGGTGTAGGGAAAATCATGGAAAAGGTAGCTATAGGATGATGAGTTGCGAACGTAGGGAAAAATATAGAAGCTAAAAAGAGGAAGTTGAGGATAATGAATTAGAAAATGCACTCTATGACCTTGAAAAAAACTCTTAATCCTTATCCCTCTCTCAAAAATGATTCTTACTCTCATACTAAAGCTGAATCTAATGTAAATGTAGACTAGGCTGAGAAGTTGGCTAATAGATATAATCCAAGGTGTGCTTGCACAAACACTTTCTAGGACTCTACTTGTCCTAGCCTTCTCAAGATACTAAACTCACTTCTAGGAGCTAGCAATTATTTTGTCCACTATCCTAATACTTCACTAACTCAACTGTATGATTTGGTCTCCTTGTGCTTCACCTTGAAGGGTAACTATCATTAAGTGTACTTCAACTCTTCACTCCTCCTTAGATGTCTCCTAGTACAACTTCACCACATTGTCATCATAAGTACTATAGCAAGTGCATTCATCACGAAAACAACTATTTTTCTCCCTAATCATCCCATTTTAATACGTCATTAAGGCTTTCTCAATTGAGTTCAATATTGACTATAGTTTTGGCCTAATAGGCCTAATTGGTCTAATAGCCCTAAACATAGTGTTTCTCCCAATTATTTCTCAAAACTTCCAAAGAACCCAAAAAAATAACTTGACATTCAGATACCATTTTTCAAGACGTTGAATATTTTGGTGGTCTTAGGTTCCTAAGGCATCCGTATAGTGGATTCCTAAAATGTAGGGCTAATAGGGCTATTTTTATGCAGTCCTCTGATTTCTACTTGGAAGTATACATAAATTGATTGGTAAATTCCTAATCTCATTTCTAAGTGTCTATAGGACCTCTTCCTCTCTGAATCCATGCTTGGTTCTATGCTTTCTCTCTTTCCAAAGCAATTTCACATTAATTGTTCACTGTCATGCACCTAGCTGGGGACACTGAACTCGCCTAGGGTATGATATCAAAAATAGAAATATTTATCTTTTGAGTTCCTCCATCAAAAAAAAAAATTCAGTGGATTCCCTACCATATTCCTCTATTCTATGATGATTTTCATGGTGGAGAACTATGGGGGATCCATAAAACCAAAAACAGTCTAAACTACACGAGTAACTATGCTATCTACAAAACAATTTCAAAAACTAATCTAATGAACTCAAATAAACTACACTACTAAACAAAAATTCTTAGAAAAACTTATAATACACTGATCCAACATTAACTCTCAGAGTTCAATGCATAAAATATCACTTAAACATAATGCAAGTTGGCTGTGTCTGCAAAACCAAAACTTTGAGCTTCTATTCACCTTCAAAATTACATTACATCCCTCTCTGCCTCAGGAAATGGGATCCTAGATGTCTTAATATGCCTTACCCTTGATTTTAGGCCATTATGGAAACTACCCATAATGATTCTTTGAGAAGAATCCAATTCTGCAATTGTTGTCATGCAACATTAAAAGTTGCAAAAATGTTGTCAAGCAACATTGTGACAACTTTTACATCCTTTTTGCAAAATTAATGCTAATGGTCTCTAATCAACCTAGAATGATGTTAAAACATCCTAGGAACTATTTTAAGCATATTTCTACCCTTTCCCAAGCCTTAAATACTTTAAGACCCATTTTCCCATCTTAGGCCTAATCTAGCACTAACCACTAGTAAAGCATTAAACATCTAGGTTGGATTGAGCCTAGTATAATCCACCTAGAAAATCACATGCAAGACATTCTAAGGTCAAAAGGTAAACACCATTGACTTGGATAAGGTGATTACAAGCCAAAATTGAAACTAGCTTAGAGATTAGCCTAGGTTCTCCTGCACCATCCTCCCCAAATGAAAAGATTCCAATCCATCCTTGGATTGAGTAAGGTTGAATCCACTCCAAACTTCTTGAATTCACTCTCCTTGATCCAATTGGCCTCTACATTTCCTTTTCCATTCCATTTAATCAAATGCTCATAATAAGTTCTATGTCTGGTCTTTTTTTAGGCCCTGGAGTCAAGTATATTATCTACTTTCTTAGGTGGTGTATGGGTTAAGTTAAGGTCTTCTACCTCCTTTATGATCTTTGTAAGGCACTAGTCTGGATCTGGAGTAGGACCCTTATATAGGGTTAGACCTTCTACATTGAAGATTGGAGACAAACCAATACCCTTAGGGAGTTCAATCTTGTATACATTGTTGCCATATTTGGTCAGAATAGTACATGGCCCTAATCTCCTCATCTAGAACTAATGTGGTACTCCCTTCTATAGTCTAGCTTTGTTCAAATGGACCATAACCTGATCCCCTACCTAAAATTGAACATCCTTCTTCCTTTCATCCACCTTTTTCTTGATCTTTTCTATGTTCTGTGTTGGAGTCTTTCTCACTATTTCATGTACCTCTTTCATGGAGTGTGCAAAGTGTTCATAATAACCACTACCCTTGGTTCCATCATTGAGTTCTCTAAGTTCAAATATGAATCTAGGTTGTACTTTATAAACTATTTCAAAGGGACTCTTACTAGTATTCCTATTTACAGTATCATTATAGGCATATTATGTTTGTCCTAGGAGTTGATCCCAAGCCTAACCATACTCCTTTCTAAGACACCTTAATAGGTTTCCAAGGATTATATTGACCACATTTGTTTGGACATCTGTCTGAGGGTGATATACAGACCCAAAAGATAAATTAGTTCCCAACTTGTGCCACAATGTTTTCCAAAAGTGACTCATAGACTTAGTATATCTATCAAAGACTATACTCAAATTTAATCCATGTATCCTCACCACTTCCTTGAAGAATAAATGTGCTATGTGACAAGCATCATGCACTTTCTTGCATGGGAAAAAATGTGCCATTTTACTGAATATATCTACAATAACAAAGATGTTATCCACTCCATGTTTGGTCTTTTGCAATCCCACAAAAAAATCCGTGATCAAGAAGTCCCATGGTCTACTAGGAATGGGAAGAGGTTGGTAAAGGCCTGCATTGGAAGATGTACCCTTTGCTTTCTGACACACCACACAACTTTCTACATACTTCCTAATGTCTAAATTCATTTTAGGCCAAAAGTAAAACCTCTGCACTAATTCTTGGGTCTTATTGACACAAAAATGCCCACTAAGTGCACCATTGTTTTTCTCTTGAATCAGATTTTTCCTAATTGACCCTCTAGGAACACATAATTGAATTCATTTAAAAAATAGATCAATTTACACATTATATTTAGAGAATTCATTATGAAAATTATTCTTTTACTCTTGACATACCTTATAGATGTCTGAAAAGTCTTCATCTTCTTCATATAGGTCTTTGAAACTCTCAATACCCATGCTCTACAGGTGTATATATTTTAATGTCAGGTCTCTTCTTCTTAATTAATCTACTACCTTATTATGTAATCCCTTCTTGGGATTAATGTTGAAAGTGTAGGCCTGTAAATACTCTACCCACTTTATATGTTTATGACTAAGCTTGTCTTGTGAATTCAGGAAACTAAGTGTCTGTTTCTCTTAATAGACCACAAATTATTTTTGAAGAAAGTAGTGCCTCCATTTCCTTAGTTCTTGGACTAGATCATACATCTATAGGTCATAAGAAGACTACTTATTCTTAGAATCATTGGGCTTTTCACTATGGAAATCCAATGGTCTTCCCTCTTGGCTCAAAACAACACCAATAGCCACATTGCTAGCATCACACTCAACTTTGAAAAACTTCTCAAAGCTTGGTAAAGTTAAAATTAGTTGAGTGGAAATATTCTTCTTCAACAATTCAAATCCATGGTTATCTTTCTCATTCCAAAAAAACTTAGTTTTCATCCCTCCTTGTATGGTATCTAGCATAGGAGCACAAATAGTATTGAATTGCTTAATGAACTTCCTATAGTATTGGGATAATCCATGAAAAATTCTCACCTCTATTGTAGTCCTTCGAGTAGGCCAATTGAGAATGGATTCCACTTTTCTTGGATCCATGTTTATATTACCTTGGGACAATACAAACCCAAGGTACACAAGCTCCTACTTCATGAATTCACATTTTTACAAATTTATCATCAACTGCTCTTCATGCAACTTCTTGAAAACAATCTGCATATGTCTGAGATGCTCCTCTTTTTTCTTGCTATAGATTAGTATATCATCTACATACACTATGAAAAAATTTCCAATGTAGTATTTTAGGACTTCATTCATAAGTCTCATAAATGTAGGTGGGGCATTAGATAGCCCAGATGGCATTACAAGCCATTCATAATAACCTTATGTGGTTTTGAAGGCTTTCTTCCATTCATCTTCGTCATTGACTCTAATTTGGTGGTATCCACTCTTTAATTCAATCTTAGTGAAAATTTTGGCTTCTCCTAGAAAGTACATTAGGTCTTATGTCCTAGGGATAGGGAACCTATACCTAATGGTTATCCTATTTATTGCTCTTAAATTAATACATAGCCTCCAATTTCCTCCCTTTTTAGGTCCTAAGACAGTGGGTGTGGAACAAGGACTAATGATTTTCCTAATGAGACCTTGGATTAGGAGTTCTTGAATTTGTTTGGCAATTTCCTCATTTTGTTGAGGGGTCATCTTATAGGTTGCCTTGTTAGGAAGGGTAGCTCTTGGGATAAAATTAATTTGGTGACTAATATCTCTCTTAGAGGGTATGGTTGATGGTTTTCCATCACTTACAATGCCTTCATACTTCTGCAACATCTCCTGCACTTCCTTAGGAAACTCTATCTTCTTGAATGTCTTGTCTGCACTTTCTTCCTTTGGCTTTAACACAAGTGCAAATCCTACTCCCTCTCCTTCCTCTAAGTTTTCTATGAACTCCTTCTCACTAACCATAAGAACATTGGGGCCTAATGACTTCATCTCTCCTTCCTCTAATAGTGACTATATCTTGAAAGTCGCATTGTCCTTCTTGAAAGAAAACAAATTCTTCACTCCATCATGCATGGCCTATCTGTCAAATTTCCATGGCCTTCCAAGTATTAGGTGACATGCATCCATAGGTAGGACATCACACAACACTT
The DNA here is from genome assembly GCA_018584345.1 of Thuja plicata. Classification (NCBI taxonomy): domain Eukaryota; kingdom Viridiplantae; phylum Streptophyta; class Pinopsida; order Cupressales; family Cupressaceae; genus Thuja; species Thuja plicata. The sequence continues at coordinate 5,330,814 of MU227940.1, read as the reverse complement.
TTTCTTTGTATCTCCCAATTGAAAATTTCACCCATACTTGTTCATTGACAATGACATGTTGTCCTTTTTTCAACCAAGTGATTTTGTATGGGTTGGTATGAGGTAGTATCTTCATCTTCAATTTGTTGACTGCTTCTTCTGACACTATATTTTCAGTAGATCCTGAGTCTATGATGACTCTACACACCTTTCCCATCACCTTTCACCTCACTCTAAACAGTGACCTTCTTTGACTAGGTTCACCTTTAATTGGATCCTTTATTAATATCCTTCTCATCATCAAGTTCTCTTCTTCTTCTAACTCTAAGGGTACCTTAGGGTTTTTAATTCCACCACTAGAATCCTCTTGAAAAAATTTTACCCTCTTTTCATTTCCTTTGGAAGTAGAGCCTTTCTCTTGACATTTGTATGCAAGGTGTCCTATTTGGTTGCAGTGGTAACACTTCATAGTTTCAAAGTAAGAAATTTTGCCTTGACCACTTTTTCTTCCTCTCCAATTGCTATTAGAGTTCCTTCCTCTATTGGAGTTGCCTTTGTTTGAACTTCCTTCTTTCTACTCAGTAAGTTTGGTCTCTCCTTGAGCCTTTGTCTTAGAAATTCTACCACCATATCCACCTATCTATCCTCTATTGTCTCTTCCTTTACCTCTACCTTTGGTTGTGCTTGATTCTTTATTCTTCCTTAGATTCTCTTCTACTTTTACTACAATTTGGTGGCATTTCTGAACAGTATCAGGAGTCAAGATACTCATTTCATCTTGTATAGTCCACTTGAGACCATTAAGGTATCTAGCTACCTTCACCTTCTCATATTATCCAACTCGAGACCTCATTCATAGCCTTAAAAATGATTTAGTATAAGAGTTCACATCGAAGTCTTTTTATCTTAGACTTTGTATCCTTTTATGTAACTAAATCTCATAATATTCAGGTACATAGGCATCTATGATTTTTATACCATAGCCTTCCATGTGGAAATGGCCTTCTTTCCTTCCTTCTCTCTCTCTCATCTTGGATAAACTTCCACCAAGTGAGTGCAGACCCTCTAAGTCTTTCCTTAGCTACCTTTACCTTTTGAGCTTCTATTATTCCATCACACTCAAAGTGATTCTCTAGTCCTTCTATCCAATCTAGGACTATCTCCAATTTCATCTTTCCACTAAAGATAGGAACTCCTTCTAATGCTTTCCCACTCAAAGCCTTTAGTTCTTTCAAGAATGGTTATTTAGTGAGGACAGGGTCAACTTTAGGGACCTCATCATCTAATGCAATCTCGTTACTTTTTCCTTCCACCTTATCCTTTACTTCCTCAGTCTTTTCTTCGACTTGGTTCACTTTGTGTTCCAATTGTGCCAATCTCTCTCTGATAAATCTATTCTCTTCTTCTTACTCATATACCTTCTTTACCAACTCTGCATTTGTCACCATTTTAGACTCTCCTACTAACTTTTCTAGTTGGAACATTCACCACATGCCAAATCAACCTGGCTCTGATACCAATCTAATAGATACAATCCAAGGTGTGCTTGCACAAACACTTTCTAGAACTCTCCTTGTCCTAGCCTTCTCAAGATCCTAAACTCTCTTCTAGGACCTCACAAGTCTTTACTCCACTAGCCTAATACTTCACTAGCTCAACTCTATGATTTGGTCTCCTTGTGCTTCACCTTGAAGGGTAACTATCATAAAGTGTACTTCAACTCTTCACTCATCCTTGGATGTATCCGAGTGAAACTTCACCACATTGTCATCATAAGTACTGTAGGGGATGCATTCATCACTAAAACAAATATTTGTCTCCCTAATGATCCCATTTGAACAAGGAATTAAGGATTTTGCAATCAAGTTCAAGATTGACTATGGTTTTGGCCTAATAGGCTAATTGGTCTACTACCCCTAAACAAAGTGTTTTTCCCAAATTCTTTCTCAAAACTTCCAAATAAACCCAAAAACTAACTTGACATTTAGATACCATTTTTCAAGACCTTGAATATTTTGGTGGTCTTAGGTTTATAAGGCATCAGTACAACAGATTCCTAAAATGTAGGGCTAATAGGGATAATAGGGCTATTTTTATGCAGTACTCTAATTTCTACTTGGAAATATACCTAAATGGATTGGAAAATGCCTAATCTCACTACTAGGTGTCTATAGGACCTGTTAGTTCCTTTTCTTTTTGATATGAAAATACTCTTAGAGAGATTGTTCTATTTATCCTAGACACTGACCGTGCAAGATATAGAAATGACAGAGACAAGTTTTTTAAAACCTCCTACACTTCGAGCTCCATTAACTCAGGCGGGATTACCCTTCTTACTTAGAATAATCAAATCACTAAATTATTCTAGTAGAATATGAATGGAATTACAGGAGGTGATCACTAGAATATTTGTGTGTGTGTAAATGGGTACCTGTTGAAAATGACACAAACACTCAATAGATCATTGCATTAGCTCAAATGGTTAGTCCAAAACGTTAGAAACTACTAATATCGACCTATTGCCTGCTAACTAGGAGGAGTGTAATTAGTAACATATTAGCCCTCAGAATATGCTATAAATCAGTGACGAATACAACCTAGCATGAAGGATTTTTATTTAAAAATAAGATAAAAGACATGAAAAACAAGTATTCTAGCTCTAAAACATGAGATGAAAACAATAAAATAACATGCTAAAATAGATGAAATGTGAGTCTAGAGTGAATCTAACAGCATAAAAATGTATTTCTGATTTAAGATGAAGGCTTATTTACTCTCAAAACAGGCTTCTATTTATAGAAGAATGGGAGAGAGAGAGAGAGGGGGGGGACAAGGTTCATTTATGAATTTGGAGACTCATAAATGAATATGTAAGAGCCTTTAATGCCCAAGGCATTAAT
>MU227940.1:5237864-5270665 GCA_018584345.1 Thuja plicata | reverse complement strand
GTAGAAGTGGTTGAGATAGGTTAGGTTGGGGTTTAGGGGAATATTAATAAATGAAATAAACTTATTTAATTCATTTAAAAATATAGGAATTAATTATTTAAACAATGAAATTGCTTTTTAATAATTACAGGACTATAACCATTTTAATTAAATTAAATAGGCTAGGGGAATGGGTTAATTGCAAGTGGGTATTTGATTTAGCTATTTATTTAATTTCTTTATAATGAAAAACTATAGCCATGTTTGATTTTGATTTGATTTGATTGGTCAAAATTGATTTGAATTGTATGGCTATAATAGTTAATATAAATCAGTGATAAAAATCACCTAGGACATTAAATTGATTCAAAGAATTATGCCAAGCAGTAACAGGGTCGTTTGGACATAAATCAAGGGTATGATCAGACTTAGGGAAAATAGGGTCTATAGTTGCGATAGACCAAATTGAGGTGGTTACAATATTTATTGGAACAGATCAACACATAAAGGTAAAGATCAATTTTGACAGTGATAGTCACCTATTTCGAATGTAAACAGACCAGTGCTTAACCCTAGGGCATGGAGTCAGTTATGAACAATTTCAATCAATTTGATCATGAACTTAAAAGGATTATAGCTTCTGACATAAACATAGATATACCTTATATATCTATCTTAACACATAATGAATTAATTCATCAAATTTATTATATACCCTAAATCTTATTGAAATATTTCTAAGGCAATTTTAGTCTTTCCTTGAAAGAACCCTAAAACTACTTCATAATCTACCTGACAGACATATAAATTGGACATTCCTTGAATATTCAATTTAAATAAAATTCAAAACATTACAATGAAGACACAATACTCATTATATGCTTTAGAAACTATTAATGGATTTTATTCTCATTCATAATCCAGATTGCTTGCTACATTCAACAATAATTTTCAATAAACCCTATTCGATTGGTCTTAAACCAGAGTTTATACAATTATACTTGCATTCTCAAAATAAAATGGCTATCCTCTTTCCCAGTAGTATTGGAATCCTTTTATAACTAAGGATGCAACAAGCTACTAACTTACTGGGAAAATTTAAAAAATAGTTTCTAACAACTTTGCAACTAACAAGAAACAGAAACTTGTAACAGAACACGGGTGACAACTATTGGCAAAGTATGAATAAGGTTTGTTGTTGATGTTGATAGTATCCTCCTTATCCTTTTAGTTTTTCCTTCCACCTGTTCACCTCTTTCATGGTGGGCCAATCAAAGGTTTTTTCTTTCTCCAACTTTGCAATAGCTTCTACCCACATGGCATCAATGGTGGTTCTGGCCTCAGAAATGAACTTGGCCATATCTCTCTCAATCTTGAAAAGGCTACCAATTAATTTATTGTGATATTCATCATTTGTATCCTTTTCCAAGTGTTGCTCTATATCTTCATTTTTGAGTATACCATCGAAGCCAGCTATCCAATCTGATTTTTTTTTTAAAACACATGCTTCATCATAAATTTTTGGGATCAGCGATGGGCACTGATGACCAAATAGCTGCAACTTGTTGTCTATAAAATTAGATTTGTCATTGAAAAAGGCAAATGTGTCATTCAGATCACTGATCATCTCTATGGTATTTTTTATTTTATTTGGGAATTCATCACTATATAACATAGTGGTTTTTAATTTATCTATGAGCCTTTCCCTCCCTGACCACACTTTGAAAGTGGGTTCTAAGAAAATCATAGCTTCTATAGCTGTCTTTGAAGCTTCTTGTAATGACCCATATAGTGTATACACTATGTCAATTTTCTATTTTAGAACGTCAATTCTGTGCTGAAATATGAGCAATATAATAGACATAGCATTTATGCTATGTTCCTATGATAATTCTTTGGATTGGCCTTTTGCCAATGCCAAATCCTCCTTTACTCTGATAGCAACATATGTCACAAATTTTGCTACATCCTCAAGGATTGGAGTCTTTTCTAACTTACTCTCTATTAATTCTTCTTTCAATTTAGCAATCTCCTCTTCTAATGTGTGGTTATGGACCACCACCTCTTCATGTTTCTTTGCTAGGGCCATCATTTTGCCAAAAGTCATTTCATACCTCTTGGACAGGTCATCAACCTTTGCCAAGTTCATAAATGACACTTGTGTCATTAACTGTGCTATCTTAGTATCTGAAGTATTCTGTAAATTCCATATCATCCTATCTACCCTTTTTTCCTCTTTGATAGTCATGACCAAGGGATTTTGTGTGGAAGGAGCTAATGACCATATTGCCAAGGTCTTGGATTTAGGATCAAATCCTGAGCCTTTCAATACTTCATACATTTCAAAATCTATTTTTAACAGAGGATCCTCTTGCCTCCTAATCTAATCAATGATAAATGTGGATTGTAGATCCCAACCAGGCATCAGCATTACACCACTATTCTATACCAACAACCTAGCTTGTTCCACAGTGATTTGTTCACTCTCAGGATCATAGTCTTGGAGTGTTTTTACAATTTCTTCATTCTTATCTGCATTTTTCTCATCTGCAGTCAACCCTTGCCACAAGTCCTTTTGTTGTAACTTGATCAAGAAAGTCTTGAACTCTTCAGACTTTATGAATTCATCATCCTTCATGAATTCATTAGCCATCACGACCCTCTCATCATCCTTTTCAAATAGTACCATTTGATTATCTCCTTGGCCCTCAGCTTGAGGCTCTTTCTACAATTGTCTTTTCAATTTCCTGAAATACTTACCATGCTCAGTGATCATGACCTTGGCCATGCTTTTCCTATCCTGCACCATCTTTTGCTCTTTCTTTTGTTTCTTCCTTGGTGGCTCTCTAGCCACAGTAGATTCTTCACTAGCCTCTTCCTCTTCTTGATGATCTTCTTTTTGTTGTTCCTCTTCCTGTTGTTCTTGGTGTTCTTAGTCATGTAATGCAAAATTTTCACACTTGCAGTGTCATGCAATCATCTCTTTGTCACTAATGTTGCCATTAATTTTCACTATTTGATCCTTGCTAAAAAAGAGTGTACACTTTTCTCTTTTTGCACTCGTAAGCCTGAAACTAGCCACTTGTCAATCTGTCGCCAACCCACTATACTTTACTCATACTCAGAATGGTCCTTGCAAGTGAGAGATGTGACCTTTCACTTTAACCAATCATACACTCACTATTTGTTTTGTCCTTGGCTTATATCTTCAGCGACTGGGCGATGACCTAACTAACAGCTTCATAACTTCTCAATTGCACACTCACTATCTCTTTTTGCTTTATGTTTATATTTGAGTGGGTAAGCGACATTACCTTTATTATTCAGTCATTTCCTACTCGTGCACTCACTGATCTTCACTTATCATGTTTTTTCCTTGAGCGAATGAGCAGGTCTTCAAAACAACCATGCATTATTTTCTGGTCGCACACTAGCCATGGCTTTCTGATTTATCTTTATACCTTAGCAAGTGAGCGATGAATACTTTTTTTATGCATTTTAAACTAATCACTCACTCGCACTACAATATTTTCCAGATCATAAGCATTAGCGAGTGTGCGATGAACATTTTATCCCTTTTATCGCATACTCGCTACTGAGATTTCTTTACAAAAGAATCCTTTGTGACTGAATGAGTATCTTTGTAATGTATTAATTGCTCACTCGCTGATCTTTTCTTGACTGATTTTTCTTCATGAGTGACTAAGTGATAAATTTCCATTTCTCTACCAGTCATGTAGCCACAAGCATTTTTAAATTGAATTTATACCTAAGCAAGTGAGTGACAGCCCACCTTTTCTTTCATTGCGCACTTGTGAGCTTGAAAACTTAACTATCCTATCAACTGCAAGTGAGCGGTTGCCAATATACTTTCTTCAATCGCATACTCGCCAACCACTTTCCTTTTATCTTTTTTCATAGGCGAGTGAGCGATAACCTTTTCTTTTCCTCATTGCATACTCAAGAGATCATTTCTTTAGATTTCAAATCATCAGTGGGTGAGTGAGAAAACAAATGATCTCATAGTCGCCTACTTGCACACCTTTTAAAATATTGAATACATCTTGGCAACTGAGCGACACACCTTCAACTGATAAATTCCACACAATGAATCACCTATTCACATTGCAAAACACATATGAGTTAGAACTTGAACAAGTGAGTGACATCTACAACCTAACTTCCTCGCATAGTGGCTAACTTAAAAGACGCACATGAAGATTTAAAGAAGGCGTGCGATTGAACCCATTTTAACAACATTCGCTCAGTCGCAGAACATAAAGTTAACAACATAACATTAAAGAAACTATGCAACACACAAGACTTTAAGTCATCATGGACTTGCTAGACCTTCTTTTAAAATATTTAATCCCTCGCGAGTGAGCGATAAACAGAACAACTTCCAACTCGCTCAGCCGCAAGCCTATGACCCGACTTCAAAAATACATCACGATTGTGCGATTTACATTCTTTAGCAACCAAACCGCTCACTCGCACCGCTAACATGACTTGACACAATTTTACCATGACTACATGATTGACACTAAAATGACTCACCATTCACTCACACAGCTTGAAAACATGTTAAAAGACCAACGCGACTAAGCGACAAACACTTGAAAATAGAGCATCATTAATGAATTTTGACCTCTTTAACATAGTAAGACATGGGATTTAAACCAGAATACATGAGAAAACAGCCAATTCTAGGAAATTGAAAATTCTCTTGGTATAGTGCTAACAGTACCTCTACCTCTCTGAAACCATTCTTGGTTCTATGCTTCCTCTCTTTCCCCTGCAATTGCACATCAATTGTTCACTGTCATGCACCTAGCCAGGCACACTAAACTCGCCTAGGGCATGATCTCAAAATAGAAAGCTTGATATTTTGAGTTTCTCCTTCCACACAAACAAACTCCAATGGCTTCCCTACCATATTCCTTTGGGTCATGATGATTTTCATGGTGGAGAACTGTGGGGGAGCCATAAAACCAAAAATAGTCTAAACTACACTGGTAATTGTGTTATCTACAAAACAATTTAAAAAACTAATCTAATGAACTCAAATCAACTACACTAATAAAGAGAAAATTCTTAGAAAAAATTATACTACACTGATCCAACACTAACTCTCATATTCAATCCATACAATATCACTTAAACACAATGCAAGTTGGTTGTGTCTACAAAATCAAAACTCTGAGCTTCTATTCACCTTCAAAATTACATTACATCCCTCTCTACCTCGGGAAATGGGATCCTAGATGTCTTAATATGTATTACCCTTTATTTTAGGCCATTATGGAAACTACCCATAATGATTCTTTGAAAAGAATCCAATTTTGCAATTGTTGTCATGCAACATTAAAAGTTGCAAAAATGTTGTCAAGCAACATTGTGACAACTTTTACATATTTTTGCAAAATTAATGCTAAGGGTCTCTAATCGACCTAGAATGATGTAGAAACATCCTAGGAACTATTTTAAGAATATTTCTACATTTTCCCAAGCCTTAAATACTTTAAGACCCATTTTCGCATCTTAGGCATAATCTAGCACTAACCACTAGCAGAGCATTAAACATCTAGGTTGGATTGAGCCTAGTCTAATCCACCTAGAAAGAAAAATGCAAGACCTTCTAAGTTCAAAAGGTAAACACTACTGACTTGGCTAAGGTCAGTACAAGCCAAAATTGAAACTATCTTAGAGATTAGCCTAGGTACTCCTACACCATTGGCAGGGGCAGAGCACTATCCTACTCCATGGGGGAGATCATCAATGTTTTTACTAACATAGACAAATTAGAAGGTAGAGATGATGATGGAGGAACTATAGGCTCATTCATAGGTGACCATAGCCATTTTTCCCTATGGATAGCTTAGGGACAGGCGATACCCTCAAATGTTGAGTCATTAGTGCCAAGGGAGATTTTGAAGTCTTATGAGGCCTCTTACCTTGGACAAAGATGGTAGGGTGAGCTATGTCTAGGATAATGGGTATGGAGAGAGATGGGTGCACCTTAGGGTTTTACAACATAGGTGTCTTTCCCTTATTGACATTAGATGTGGATGAAGGAATAACAGACACCTCAAGAGATTATATGGCCTTAGGTGGGTGAGGGGGCTTCACATGGGGAATGTGCTTCCCTTGAGCCCCTGAAAAAGAAGGGGTAGAGGAAAGAACATTTTGGGCCTCACAATAGGCATGAGAAATATAAGGTTCCAAAAATTTTAATCTCATTTCCCATCTTTATATTCCTGATATACAAGGAATTTAAGATCTTGTCGGGTATGGTCGTATTAGAGTAGGCTAGAAATGATCAAGAATGAAGCCTCCACGAGACCACATGGGATGATATGTATTATCTTAAACTATATGGATAGTTCCTTTGTGTTGGAAATTTATGCACTTTTGGATGACCAAGGGTATGACTCCTATGGAAGTCAACCAAGGGATACCTAGTTTGACCCTAATGGGATCCAACTCTAAGATCACCACAAATATTGAGAATACCCCTTTAGGTCCCACATGGATTTTTAGAGTGTTAAAACCAAAAGGAGGAAAGGACATCCCAACATGTGCTCTTATGATGGATTTAAACTCATCATATTTTCTCTAATTTAGGCCATTTACAAGGAGGACCTCCTTTGTAATGACTTAAACTCAACATGTAGGATCAACCAAGACACCCTTAATGATGATTCTATTGATAGAAGTCATGATGTATAGAAGATAAGGATCTTTGTTTTGTGTTTCATCCAGTGGGGTGAAGGAGATAGTCACTTTAGGAACACTCTAGGCTTGCAGGGAAATTGGAGTTATGGTCATCACCCCTATGATCAAACTATTATGAAGTTTGGAGAGGTTGATTGGTTCATGTTGGGTTTGCCAAAATGTGGATAAGGAAAAAGTACACCAACCTAAAGATCATTTGAATTCTTAAAGGATGGACTATTCCCTTGCACCACCTCACTTTGCTAAATTGGAGTGATAGGGAGATCCGACATGATAAGAGGTTCTTCTTGACCTTCTTCAAGGTATTTAAGTGTGGGCATTTAGATGGAGGTTAATCAACTAAATGAAAAATAGCTGATTATAATTGAAGTAATTGACCAGATAAAGATGTTTTGATTATAGGAAATGAAAAAGATAGTTATAAGGAACAACTATCAAGCTCTGCAAGCTCACTATCTCAAACAAAAGTGTGAGTCTAGGAATACATTTTAGAAGTTACACACCAATCTGGTATGCTCGAGTCTTGTATGGATAAAGTACAAATGGAAAGGAAAGATTAAAAAACTAAAACAACAAATATATGTTTAAAGATGTAAAAGATAAATAAAATAATAGAACAATATACCACTAATTTAAAACTAGAATATAGAGGATAATGAGAGACTAAATGAGTTTTATGGAATACAAAAAAATAGAGAGAAATAGTTAGATAAGACCCAATTTCAAAGTTTGATAATGTGATTCCTTGAAAGTCAACATTTCCATGAAAAATATACACACAAAGAAGAAAAGAAATGGGTTGGGTGGTTGTTTTCAGACCCACCTTAGTTAAGTCTCTGTTTGGGTGTCTCCACCTCCACAATATTCTAATTGACATGATAAATTTGTGATAGATAACTGAATGGATATGATGAAGAAATAATAATTAAAGTAAAAGAAAGAGATAAGATAAATGATATTATATTAATAATCAAGTAAGAGGTGATAAGACTCCCCTAAATGAGGGAGGAGCCCAAGTGAGAGTGATGGAGCCAAATGTGTGAGATTGGGAAATTCAATAATGGAGAAGCCTATAATTATGATGTGGAAAAGAGAAATGATGGATATATAGGAAGTGTAGAGAGTTTTAATAACCAAGAAAGAATACAAAATGAAGGCCAAATGAAGGTTTTAAAAGTTATTTGGATGGAATCATGCATAGGTGAGCCATTCATTAGGGTATTACAAACGTAGGTTGGTGGTTCTTGACACTCTAATGGAAAACTAATAAAGAAGACAAAATGAAGGCCAAATGAAGGTTTTAAAAGGTATTTGGATGGAATCACACACAGGTGAGCGCATCATTAGGGTATTAAAAATGTAGGTTGGTGGTTCTTGATGCTACAAGGGAAACATGCATGTGTGCAAATTTGTAAATGTTAGCACATTGCATGAACATCTCTGCAGCACACACTTGACCAAAACTATTGAGTCCATGTGGTAGGAATATCAAAGTGGATGGTCAGTTGGCTAACTTTGGAGGGTGATATGGATTATAAGGAATTCAAGTATTGAGATACTGTAGGGAAATAAAAAAATTCCTTTTACACAAAGGTGTAAAATTTAAGCCATTACACTTATATTATTCTAACATATCAAATAGCTCACCAAGGATAGCCAAGTGTCCATTTATTTCTAGTGAATTTGTAGGAATGTCATCCACATAGTCTTTCATAGTAATGTGCATCATGTCATCAAATATTATGGTCATTTATTGTTGATAGGTTGCACCTCCATTCTTTAACATGAATGACATCACATTCCAACTATAAGTGTCCCATGCACATGAGAAATTTGTTTTGATTTGGCCCTCAGGTGTGATTCTTATCTGGTTGTATTCAAAGAATTCATCCATTAATGACAACATTTTGTACTCAGCTATTAGATCCATTATTATGCCTTTATTTGGCATAGGGATGCTTTCTTATAGGCATGCCTTCTTTAAATATCTAAATTTGGTGCAAATATTGATATCTCCATTTGGTTTAATACTAGTACTAGGTTGGATATCCACTATGCATAATCTATGGGTCTAATAGAACCCATGTCTAGTATCTTTTTCATCTTGGCCTTGATGAATATCGCTATATTTAGATGCATCTTTTGGAGCTTTTTCTTAACTGGCTTTTCTCTTGGCTTAAGTGGTAGATGGTGTAAGGATAACTCTGCATCCAACCCAAAAATGTCTTAGTATGCCCAAGAAAATTTGATTTTTCAGTCTCTGAAGAACTGAATCAATTGTTCACTCTCCTCAATTGTTAATGTTACTCCTAGGTGGATAAGTCTCATTGTTTTTTTAGTACCCATATTGAGTTCTTATGTTTTCTCTACTCACATTGGTGATTAATCCTAATTTATTTGGATTATGTTAAGTCCTCCATCCTCAATAACCTTAGAGATATTTTCACCTTTGGATACATCCTTTTATTTTACTTTTTCATGTTCTGAAGGTGCCTTTCATTTTTTACCTAGAAACCTTATATTTTCAATATTATCAATTTTATGAATGAAGGAATGACATGACTCACTAAAATATGAAACTTAGTCTAGATCAATGGTAAATCAAACTTTGAGATCTTCAATAGGTATGTCATTTGGTAGTCCTAAGAACTCAGTGATAGATTCTTTGTTCTCAAAGATGTCTATGTTCGAATAATCTTGTTGGTCCCAATATATCAACTCAGGGTATAATAAGGTAATATTGTCATTGTATTGGGTGTAGGATACATGAAAAAATATCAACGTATTTATATAAGACTCAAATAAGGAGTGATATATTTATAAGGATGAGGTTTCAAATAATAAAGAATAATTCTAAAAGCCTTCTATCCAAGCATGTCATTCTATAGGTCTATTACGTAAGGATAACAGATCAAATTGCGCAAATATGGTAATTAAGAAAATGGTAATTGAGATTCTAGGGGTATCCCACTTGTAGTCTTTTAAATAATTATCATGTTGGTACTCCTCAAATGTATCAAATTTTTTGAAAGCATATGTGTGATCTTTGTGAGGAAAGTGGATATTTGAGCTACCTTTCTTAGGTGGTTGATACCCTAAACCTGAAGCTTCAAATTTGGTTTAGGAATTATTGGTTCAAAAATTCCTTGATTTTTATTTCCAAGGTCAATGCATCCATTGTATCCCTACTTTGGAATAATGGTATGTCCCCTCCCATATTCATGAACAAGAAGTATAACTTAGAGGGATTCCTCATCTCTATATAACCAATATGATAAATCCTCTTCAACAGTCTTCATTTATTTCAACCCATCTTGTAAATACAGTAGGTTGTTCATACACAATCCAAAGTTTCTCTTTCCATTTGAGAAGTTGTTTTGGCTTCCTATGTTGGAATGACAATGGAAAGTTGGGACCAAGAGGGGAGGGGCAAATTAGTACTACAAAAACTTTTATAACTTAAAATGTATACTACTGCTGATATTTACTGATTTCAATAACTTGAAATAAAAAATAAAACATAACATAAAACCATTCAAGTAAATGAACTCATAACTCTATGATTTTTTTATGCATAAATCCTTGGTTACAAGACAAAACTGCGGTGGGGATGACACCCACAACCTTCAATAACTATAGTATAAAGGGTTCTCAGCTAGAGCTTACATAGTTTAGCCATTTTGATAGCTTACCCAATTAAGAGTATACAAACACTTGTTAGGTATACCTAGTTAGAGTATTTTACAATCTCTACACTTAGATATGTACCCTATTAAAAGTTTTACATATATATGATCGATTAATATTTACCCAGTATTGGGATTTCTAGCTCTCAATACAATAGTATCAACAACTTATAACAGTCCACTATAATAAATCAAATACAAATGTTGATTAGACTATATGTGATCTAAAATACTATGTTACCTCAATTACAATTTGTAACACTACTTAGATTTTCTTTATTGTAGCAAGATATCATCTCGGTGCACTCTGCTCTGATTTTTGTTCTTCAATAACAACCTTCCTTGTACTCTAACTTTATCTTTGTCGTCTCTATCTCACAATTATTCTCTTTAAATCATCCTTTAAGTATAAGATTTATTTCCTGTTAATCTTATGTGTTAGGTTGCTGATAAATTATTTTGACTGTTAGCTCTTCTTTTCCACTCAGTGAATGTGTCACTTTTACCTTGGTACTTGGTGTTTTTCTTGGAAATAGAAATCTTTGATTAACCACTTAATTTTCTCCTTAGATCTTCTCTTTGAATTATTTGGATCATTTATTATGTAACAAACTCCCCTTCGTGCATTGTAGAATCAGAATTAATATTGTATCAATGTATTAAATGCTTCCTTCTCGCTTTAAAATCCATTAAGTAACTCAGTTCTAGTACTCGATAACTGTCAACTCAGTGTATTGTCTTTGCTCCCAGTGTTTGATAAATTGTGTTCTCTTGGTTTAGTGTTTTGTGCTTTCTTGACTTCACTACATTTCTCCGTGTATATTACCGACTGCTCATATATTTCCTTTTCTTCTTTCCACCGATTGAATCTTCTGATTCTTATGACTTTGCCTAAACTAATGACAAAAAAATATTCTATAGAGATAACAATCTCCCCCTTTGACATTAGTTGAGCATTTTGATAATAAAATCAAAGTCATGAAAACTTAGAAACTCCCCCTTAGATGTTACTCTCTATAAAAAATATGTACAAATCTTCTCTTCCTTCTTCATTTTCACATAGACACTTTTTTTTGTATTTTGTATTCATTTTGTCAAAACTATCTATATATCCCCCTTTTTTGACAAAAATTCTCAGCAATAAAAGTCAAGTATCAAAAATGTGTTTGTACCTCTGTTGTAATCCAACTAGTACTATCTCCCAAGTGTCTCAAATATTTTTTAATATCACAATATGTTCTTTTATATCTATCGATGGATCAACTATAGTATCCAGGGTGCCAACGTTTAGAAAAATTTCTAGTTCCTTTCCTTTATTTAGGTGTATTTTCATTGAATGCATGTGGGGAATAACCAGTGCTTGCAGCTCAACAAACTCTAGTGTTAGCTTGTCTTCTTCCTATCTCAATGAGAGTTGAACTCCCATGAGTTCCTATATCATTGAGTAGTGTGTCTAGAATTGTCCAAGATCATTAGTTCACTTAGCAAGCTGCTCAGTCAACTCTTTCTTGGTATCTACCTCTTTCTTCTTAAAGTCCTTGATAAATTTAGAAAGAATACAAATTTTCTAAAATAATGAAATGATGGACTGCAATTGTCTCTCAACTTTGGAACATAAATCGGAAAGAAGTACCTTCACTATAGAAATTCTCTACAGTAGGTCCATTAATTTCTTCTCCATTGATGTCTTGTGAATTTTCAACATATATTTTTTCATGTCTTTGTTCGGTCCTATGATTTGTTGGACTAGGGTTTCAACTTGGTCTAATAGTGGCTTGAACTCATCAATGGTGACTTCGGGAATAATCTCCTCAAAAAATTCTTTAACATCTTGTGGCTTGGGATCATTTTGAATATTTGATGTGTAGTTCATTAGTGTGTTAATCTTTTCTCCTTCTATGCTAGTTTGAGTTTCCAACTTGATATCCTTCTTGTGTTCAGACTCGATAGCCTCGGGATTTTCAACATTTACATTTCTAGTGTCAACTGGTGTCTTGGTTGCCATATCTTTTATAACATTAGTGGGACCAATTTTCATAGTATAATAGCTTTGTACTTGTACCAATATAGGATTAGGATTCTGCAATGGTGCAACATCTACATCCATGTACTCGATGTTTTGTACATGAATATCCATTACATCTTCATCCTTTAACAAATTATTTGTAGGATCAATATCCTCTGATGCATCTTCAATAATTACTTCTACATTGTCTAGGGTAAGATTAATCAGATCTATTCAGCCTATGCAGTCTTTTATTTTCTCAGTGATTGTGTCACCTTGATTTTACTCGGTTCCTTGTTCCTTGGAGTCATCTATATGATATATCTCTTTCCATTTCTTAGATTTTTCCTTCTCTTCTAATTTTAGGTCTCCATTCATTATCCTCAGTGCGCTTCCTTTAACTAAAAATTTCTTTGAATGTTTCTTCAATTCATTTTCAATCTCAGATGGTGCTAGGTCAAGAATAGTATGCACAAGAGATATTTCTCTCATTTCCTTCTCACCATTAATTGCATACTTCCAACATGCATCAATTTTTTTGTAGAGTTATTTACGTAGCTTATCTGCAATCTCAATAGGAGTCACTTTATGTCTCATTAATGTCACAACAACTACATCTTCTATCTTTTTCTTATCTTCTTCATTTCTCTTCAAATAATTTACTGTTCTAAATCCTTTGAATCTGCCTGATTCTTTTAATCCTTCCAAAAAGGCATCAAGAATTTGTGGATCTCGTGAGAGTTGAGCCATTGGAACAGATTTATCTAGCTCATCAAATTAAGTCTCACTTTCTTCTCCAAGTATTAACTTTCTTCATGAACTTACGACTGGTTTACCTCCCCGGGTTCTCCTATAATTTATACCCTTATGTTGAGAAATTACAACTTACTTTTCCTTCAGTTTCATTGAAGATCTGGTGTTTCTTTGAGTGCCTATCATGCTCAGTGAAGTTACAAGTGCCAATTATTTGTCAAAAACAAAAATAGCTTTCACATGATTTGTGTCTTTAACACTTTTCTCATCCACTTTTAATGTCTTGGTTAGATTATCAATAATCTTTCCTATTTTCTTGACTAATTTATGCATCACTATGTTCTTCTTATTTCTCACTTTCACTTCTTCATATGTACCATACCTCTTGGATTTGGAATCAACAGGTTTAGCAAGTAGTTCTTCAATCTGTTGTCATCCAATGTCAATATCCAGTTCATAACATTTTAGTTGTATCCATTTCCTTCTAGGCTCAACAACCTTGATAATACAAGTGACAGTGTCAACCTCAAAACATATATTATCTGGATACTTTGCAACCAGTTGAGGTGGTATCCTATACCTCTTATGCATTCTTGCTTTGAAATTCAGAAAGTATTCATACATGATAGCATCAAAAATATATCCTAAACTTTGTGTATACTCATTTATCGAATAAAGAATAGGTCTTACAAGGATCCAAACTACATCTCCAATGGGGGGAAATGAATTCTGACAAGAGAAGAATATACATACCAATAATGAACCAAATTTCATTGTATTAGTCTTTTCTTTCCTGATTGTGTTCATATTTTCTTGTAATTGCTTCAACAAGATTTCACATACATCCAACTTAAGTCCTTTCTTTACTAGCTTGTATGCCAAATCCACTGCTCTGCATGGTACAATATCTAGTCAGGATGATTGGAACACTTGGTATAAGAGGATATTGAAATCACACCACAACTTGGGCTCTGTTACTATGGATATTCTCATCCCTCTACCATCCCATTATGTTTTAGTAAGATTAATGAGCTTACCCTTGTCTATTTTCTTAGTGGCCTTGGGGTTATCTCTGATGGGGAATCCAGTTTGATGTGTAATATATCCTTAGTGATCTTGATAGGTTCCTCTAACCACATGAATTGGTAATGTACTTGGCTGAGTACCATTGTTATCCATTATGTCTCAAAAACCTTTGGTAAGTGAACAACGTGTGTCAAAAAATTTGCTTCCAAGTGAATATGCTCGTCCTTCACTTTCCCATTCTTGCACAACTTGTTGAATAATGTATCTATCTCTGCTTCATAAAAATCCTCAATCTCATAATGTATAAGTGTGCGTACATCTTGAATTAAGATAACTCTCAATGGTATTGAAGATAGGGCTCCCATAATATCTGTCTTGATGGAAATAGCTAGGGGTAATTTGTATTTCAAATTAATTGGTTCTACTTCCATCACAAGTGCATGTGTTTGTAACTTTGATCCATTGATAAATGCAAATGCTTTGACTAAACAAACTAGGGCACGCTTAAAAAAACTACCACTTTGTAAACACAACTTGGAAAATATCTTAAATTTTTCTTAAAAATCTTGCAAAGATTCAAAAAATGCCTCATAATTGCTTGAATTCTCTTGGGATAGTCCCTCTACAAATGTGCTTGATGTTCTTCTATAAACATTAGGTTCAAATGATTTGCAAAATAACCTATTTATACTTTTTCCTTGATTATTTTTTCCAACAGCTCTATTAATGTGCATTAAATCTGCTTGTTGAGTCCCTTTTAACTTTATACCAACTTCATAGTTACTTTTCTCGATCAAGTTAAAAAAAAAACTATTTATAACAATATTCATCTAAAACTTATACAACTTATCTAGTTGCATCTCAATATGCTACTATGGATCTCAACTCTATTTCTAGCAACTAAAGTAGGATTTATTATAAGCATTCAGCTCCTACATACCTCTCACTAACTAGGTGGAGCTCGACACAACCAACTTGGTAGAGATGGTGTATTCTGTGCTTCCAGATGATGTCCCTTCATCCTGAGTCTTTCTCCTCCAGGTCTTTCTCATTTGTTCTTGGATTTCCTCAACAATAGTAGGGGCTTTTAATTCAAATTCATTTCAGTTAGTGCATCACCTCGGTATCTACAATTCCTCGCAAGGTGTCCTAGCTTACGACAATGAAAACATGCCATGCTAGTATTTCTCCATGCTCTTTTGTTGTTCCTTCCATACATCAACATGCAGTTAGCAGAAATGTGTCCATAACTTCCATAGGATAAACATGAAATTATTGTATTATAGTCCCATGGTATAGAAATGCTTGGTTGGTTGGTTTTAGCATTCTCTTAGTTATGCTTCCAATTTTCATTTCTTTTCTTTATTTTGCACTCTTGAGCTTTGTGTCCAAACTTATTATAATTCTTGAAGTAACCATAAAACTTGGGTTTCCTTTTGTTGTTATCAAGATTGGTTCTCCATTAAAATACTTGATGTCCATACCGATTGCATCTAAAATAATAACCATCAAACTTAGGTATACTCAATGATTTACCTTTCATCCTCTTGTAGACATTAGTAGTATATCCAGGCTTCCCATAATAATTTCAACTTGGTTTATTTTGTCTTGGTTGGGATGCAGTACTTTAATCTCTCTGTGCTTTGGACGATTCTCCTTTCTTGGTGGTGTTGTCCTCTGTGATTCCAATACCTATTTTTTCATTCCTTTTTTTTTTATTCTTAAATTTTTGATCCAGAGATTACAGTTCTTCTTCATTTCTTTTTAGTATTGCATTTTCATCTTTCTTACCTTTTAGTCTTTGATCCATTCTTTCAATTGTAGCTTTCAGTGCTTGATTCTCAAATTCTTTTCTGGTGTTATCTTGTTTTGAACTCAAAATTTGATCGCCCATGTCATAGTGAACTTGTATCAATCTCATTATCTCATTATCTTTTTCCAATATCTTCATTTCAACTTGTCTTTTATCATCTTTTTCCATTTTCTTTCCATCTTTAGCAATCCTCTTTTCTTCAATCAATTCAGTCATTCTTATCATGCTAGTTTCAAAATCTATCTTCATTAGGTCCAACTACTTGGTGAGTGTATCATTATTTTCTAGTAGTTCTTTTATAGTTATCTCAGATTCATCAGTAACACTACCTTGAGATGTTATTTCAAGTGTATCAACTTGTTCTTGTTTAGCCTTTAGTTCATCATAAATTATCAATCTAACCCTTAGAGATCTCTCAATTTTCTTCTTTAGATCAATGATTAACTCTCTTGCACCTTCCAAATTAGATTCAAGACCATCAATTCTTTTTAATTTCCTAAAACTTTCCATGACTGGGATCTTTAACTCTCAGGTGGTCAAACCTTATGATGCAGGAGCATCCTGGGGTAGTTGTCAATCCTATGTCACCAAAAACATGTTTTGGTTTGATTTATGTTTTAGTAGTTGACTTGGTTGGAGACCTGGGGTGCTCGGTCACATTGGTGATAGTTCTCGGTTGGAAGCTGTATTGCTTCACTATTGGACTCAGTCATGCTCAATGTTTCTATTTTTGGTGATATTATACTCTAGTTACACTGATCAGTAGTAGTTTCTTGGTGTGTGCAGCTTAGTGTTTTCTTTCTCGGTAGTGTATTACTCAGTGGTGTCTGTTTGGTGGAGTTTTTCTCATTTGTGTCTTTCATCGAGTGGTCTAGCTCTTAGTGTTGTGGTTTATCAACTAGTTGTTGGGGTTCATCGACTTGTGTTTATGGATTGGGAAGACATTGGAGCTTGTGTCCATGATTTGAGGGGGTCATTGGGATCATGCAAAGTTCTGAGGCATGTGGATTTGTGGCATTGGATCTTGTGTGGACCTAAATCTGGGTTGATGTGTTTTCCTATGTATTTTGTATTATTTGCAGCTGACTGGTGCATTTAATAATTACTCATTGTAGAGTGCATGGTAGACTGGGTCATTTAATCATTGTTTACAAGCCAACTTGTGACAAGTGTGTATAAAAGAGAGTCTAGGTTGATGTTTAAGAGGAATAGAAAATGATGGGATGATAGATAGAGGAGAGCAGAGTAAGCTGATAAGCTAAATGATTGTAAGTTGCTGCAAATACTTGTAAGTGGGTAGACAAAGATTGCATATGGCTTGGTGTCTTGCAACCACAAGTTAAAATATGGTGTCTTCCACTTAGCTATAGGGTAGTTGGATTAGGTTGGACCCTGTGAGATCTTGTTGAATCTGTTAATGTAATTGGCCCAAACTGGGAAGGCCTTACAACCCAACATGTTGCATGTAATTGGAATTCTGGTATAATATAAGTTTATATTGATATATCTTGTGTTGTTTAATTCCACTATGTTGTTCTTTTTATTGGCTGCAAGTTTGGATAGTCCTTTATTGGATCCTCCAAGCTTGGACTACATCACTTTATAACTCAAGAGTAGAAGCTTTGATACCAATTGTTGGAATGACAATGGAAAGTTGGGACCAAGAGGAGAGGGGTGAATAAGTACCACAAATTTTTTTATAACTTATACTATATACTAATGATGTTGTTTACAGATTTCAATAACTTGAAACAAAACATTAAACATAACATAAAATTATTCAAGTAAATAAACTCATAACTCTATCATTTTGTTTATGCCAAAATCCTTGGTTAGAGGAAAAAGCTACAGTGGGGATGACATCCACAACCTTTACTAATAGCAATATAAAGGGTGCTCGGTTAGAGCTTACATAGTTTAGCCATTTTGATAGCTTACCCGGTTAAGAGTATACAAATACTTTTTAGGTCTAACTGGTTAGAGGATTTTACAATCTCTAGACTTAGAGATGTACCCTATTAAAGGTTTTACATATATCAGATTAGTTAAGATCTACCCAGTATTGGGATTTCTAGCTCTCAATACAATAGTATCAACTACCTATAAATGTCTGCTATAATGCATCAAATACAAATTTTGATCAGACTGTATGTGCTCTAAAGTAAAGTGTTATGTCAATTATAATCTATAACACTACTTGGATTTTCTCTGTCCTAGCAAGATATCAGCTCAGTACACTCTTCTCTGATTTTTTTTCTTCAATAATAACCCTCTCTATACTTTGAATTTATCCCTGTCATCTCTATCTCACACTTCTTCTCTTTAAATCATCCTTTAAGTATAAGATTTATTTCCTCTTCATCTTATGTGTTATCTCATTGATAAATTATTTTGACTGTTAGATCTACTTTTCCAATCGGTGACTCCATCACTTTTACCTCAATACTGGGTGTTTTTCTTGGAAATAGAAATCTTTTATTAACCACTTAATCTTCTCCTCATATCTTCTCTTTGAATTATTTCAATCATTGATCGTATAAAAAACTCATCTTCATGCATTGTAGAATCACAATTAATATTGTATCAATGTATTAAATGCTTCCTTATTGCTTTACAATCCATTAAGTAACTTGGTTAACTTTCCCTCTAATACTCGGTAACTGTCAACTCAGTATATTGTCTGTACTCTTGGTGTTCGGTAAACTATGTGCTCTCAGTTTAGTGTCTTGTGCTTTACTGAATTCACTTCCTTTCTCAGTGTACATTACTGACTGCTCATATATTTCCTTTTATGCTTTCCATCGATTGAATGTTTTGATTCTTATGACTTTTCTGAAACTAATGAAAACAAAATATTCTATAGAGATAACATCCTATAGGTTCAAGGTGAAATTGGAAAATTTCCCATGCAAAATGAATTTTAATGTGTACTCTCCACAACCCTTATCTTGGACTTTGATTTTAAGATCAGATCTTGATAGGGAAATGGAATTAAGAAGACTAGAAGTGTCTATGTATCTAGAGGATGATATTGTAGATGTTGTCTGGTCAATGTGGACATGATTTTCAGGAGATCCTTTAAGGTTAGTGGAGTACAAGAAAGGGACTCTATCACCTGGAATGGTGATATTTATTCCATTTTAAGGAAACTTGAAGAATTGGTGATACGTTGAAGGTATGACCTGCATCGCATGGATCCATGGTCTTCCTAGGATAATATTGCATCCATGTTCTATATCTAGTACTAAAAACACAGTATCATGGGTGAATGGTCCTATTCTAATTGGTAGGCTTATGACACCCTTGGAAGGAAACTCTTTATCATCATATTCCCTTATAATAATCTTCTTGTAAATGTCTATACAACTCTCAGAGTATCCTAAATTTTTGAGATATTTTAGAGTATAAATATTTAGACCGACTCCACCATCTATCAATACTCTTTTGACTTTATGTAGGTAGACATATACTTCCATATGGAGAGGATCATTTTGACAAGGTTTATGCATAGGAAAATATCACTCAGTAAAGAAAACATGGTGGTGGGAATCAAAGTATCCAAGCGTAGCTTGAAACACATCTACATCAATATCTTGGGGGACTCATGGCTCTTGCAAGGCTTTATCTTGAAATGCTTTATGGTTCGGTGATATGCAGAATCGTTTGAATAGGTAAATTTTGGAAGGGGTCTCCTTGAGGTTTTCCAATAAGATATATTTACCTAGGGATGAGATAAAGGACTTAGAGGGTAATAATGGTTTGGACGGGGCCCCTTGTGCTATGATTTTGGCTCTGTGATTGGTAACAACACATTTAGAATCGGGACATTTGATGATAATAGTGTTTATGATAAGGTTGGGATCAGATTTGGCATAAGTATAGTTGGATTTTTCTATTTTATATAAACAAGGAATATTTTCCTTTTTCATGGTCCTATAATAGGCTCTTGAATATAGTGTGACCTTTATTTGTTGTCCTACAGTTATTAGCAACTTCTATTTTGTCATGTTCAATCAAGTTTTAGACAATGTTCTTTAGTTGGAAACAGTTAGCATTTTTGTGTCCTTTAGTGTCATGGTAATCATATAAATCATTGTCATTACACCATTTGATCTTAAAAGGACCTAGCTCATAATGTCAAATATTTGGTAAGTTTATGGTGTTTGAATGGATGATTCTTCTCAAACTATCTCAAGAGGCTCTGCAAGTGGTGTATAATTTATTCTTGGGTTTGGTCATCTTTTTGAATGCTTTTAGTCATTGATATTGTTTGATGATGTATTTTCTTCTTAAGGGACATTTCTGGTCGCATTAGGGATGCTAGATGTTCCTTGGAGGTACAATATTGTTTTTCAAGCATTGACATCAACTATGTCATCGTTGGTGACATTCTTGTTTAAAGATAAATACTTTGATTTGTTGTATGATGTAGTGATATTTATTTATTTCTTAATTACACCTTTTAATGTAAGAGACCTCTCAACCTTCAATCCTTATTCACAAAGTTCCTTGAATGTGTCAATGTGTTGTGAATTTAGGGCACACATCATGTCTAGTTGGAAACTCTTGATAAACATATGGATCTTCTCTTTGGTTGGTGTGTGAAAGTAGGCTTTAGAATCCATGTTGCTCCAGTGTTTTAGGAAAGAGGAAAATATCTCACCATTCTTTTTTTTCAGTTTTAAAAAGATCCATTAGTTTAACCTCGCTGACGATGTTCTCAGAGTAGTGATAAATTAACTTCTCTTCTAGTTCATTACAAGATCTTATACCAGGAGGTAGTCTAGAGAAAAAATCCCTAACATACCCATTAAGACTTCGTGGAAATAGTCTCATTAGATAGTTTTCATTATGAGCCACATATATACATGCCACATAAAATTATCTGGTATGATCACAGGGGTCACCCTTTTCCTTGTATTTATCAAATTTTGGTGTTTCAAAGTTAGTTGGAAAAAAATCTCTGATATGATTACAGAGGTTGCCCTTTCCTTGTATTTATCAATTTTTTCTATTTCAAATTTAGCCAGAAAAGGTGGATGTATAGTGTCTTATCAAAGGGATAAGGACAAAGATCTTCCAACAAGTATGTTCTTTTAGGTGTACCAATCTGAAGGTTTGTCACTTGTTGTTGGAGGGTCTGTACTTGTGCCAAGATTTTAGTAGGTGCAAGCAGGATTTGTGTCATGTTTTGGTCAATAAAAGGGTTCTTGTTATGATATAATGGTGCTTGATTTTACAAAGATAAATATTGGAGGTTTGCATATGACATAGGCACATAAGATGGTGCCAGAACTTGGGGTGGCATAAAATAATTGAAAGGATTTTACCATTTTATTGTGTTCTGACTTAGAAGGTTGGATACTACTCCTTGATTTCAAGGTTTTTGATTGACCAAAGTTAGGTTGCAAGGGTCCCCTTCAAGACTTAAATAGAGTCATCAATTGGGGGAACACCATTATGAGCGTCACTATGGTTTTGTGTCGAACCTTGGGAAAATGTATTGTTTGGTGCCTAAGGATTTCACATATTTGTCTGACTAGGTGGTGCAATTGTACTAGATGAACTTAGTGTAGTAGTTTGAGGATTAATTGTTGGATAAATTTATGATTTTGTGGAAGGTGTGTTGGTGTCCAAAAATGAAGGATGATATTTGGCCAACTGATAGGTACACACTAGTACCTCTGCAATTCTGGCTTCCTTAGGCCAAGGCTGGTAGTCCTGATTACACTTCAATCTAAATAATATTCTATGATGCCTAACTGTATACACAGACAATCAAATCTTCTCCCAAGGTGGTAAACCATCCTTGGAGGCACCAATACAATCTCTCTATCCTATTCAATATATAAAATTTAAACTAAATTGAATTACCCTTAAAAAACCCTAATTTAATAACGTTCTAAAAATTGATTAACTTACCAACAAAGCTATAAAATATGAATCAAAAGATAATATCCAGGTAACAAGATCAGTGCATACTTAAAATATGGGTTATAGAGTCAAGAAATCTAGTCCTACGTACAATCAAAGATGATTTTAAAAACTTTCTATTAGTAAAACAAGATCATCACCTCACACGCTTCCGCTTGAATTACAATTCAATTTAATAAACATGATTAATCTTATCGAATTTAACTTGAGTTAGGAGACTAACAAGAACAATAGAAGATGCTCATATCTAAATATTGATATTCAAAAAGTATGTATTAAAATTGAATTTTACAATCAGGGAATATAACATAGTAAGGCACTCTGACTAAGAGAATATCTAAAAGACTAACTGGAAATCAATAACAATATAATCATAGAAAGCCGAATAACACTTATCTCATTTGACATCTGAATATTTATACATAATGACTCATATTTACAGTATCCATTCTCTCCTGGAATTATTTCTCCCAAAAAATCTCATTGTAATCTTTTAAGTTTATTTTGACTTAATATTTATATGGTTCTCAAAAGTTCCCGTGAAAGGACATACCCTTTCATAAAAACCTAATCCCGACAACTAACCCTAAAAATTACAAACTAAACCATATAAATGGTTTTAGGAAAAAACATTTCCCGTATAAAAAACATAATTTGTTATATCTTCAGGTAATGTGCATGATAATCCTTATGTTTAGTTCCTGCACAAAAATACCTAGCATTAAAATTAAATTTAAAATTTAATTCATTATATTCTATAATATTTTAATATGATCTTTAAAATTGCTCATTTCTTAATTGACAATACATCAAATAACACCATGACATAACTTACACAAATGTAATTGATAAATAAAATAAAATACCAATTAAATAATTAATCAAAGGTATTTACTTTAATTATCAAAACATAAAGATATCCCGTTAATAAGATAATACTTAAAGTTATTACATAGGGATATAATGTTCAAATATAAAATTCACTTTTAAAACATTCACCAAAATTTATTTATTTAAAATATCCTTTCACAAAATAAGGCAATATAAATTACACAATAGAAATAATCCTAAAACATTAGGGTGTAAAAGCTTTACAATTCACCTTAAAAAGAGGGGAGCACTTACCCCAACATCACAATATTTAAAGAATAATTTATTTAGGGAAAGTGCTATAAAAAAATAACAACCCTAATGATTATAAATATTTTCTAAAGTAAAACAAATCAATAAGGGTAAAAAATAATCATTTATACCCCCTTTTATACTTTTCACTTTAGGGTTTATGAGGGTATATTAAAATAAATCACATTAGTACAATAATCTAAATCTGGTGAAATGTGAAATCTTTTGAAAATAAATACGAGAGAAAATCAATACATTGATATCCTAACAATTTATTTCTAAAATATTAAAAGGAAATAAAACAATTTAATATTAAACCCTTTATCTCTACCCATACTCTCAAGGAATATCATAGGACAATCGGTTAGGGTAGGTCAGGTAGTTAGGATAGGCAGAAGGGTGGGTCAAGAGGTCGAGTGTTCAACTTCCTCTCCCCACTCTTTTTTCCTGAAATCAATAAAATAAATAATACATAGGAAAGGAATATTTTACATTTGAATTTGAAATTATTAAAGAAAGAAATACTCCCTGTGTGAGAAATTGTGTTGATTTTTCACCTGTACATGAAGATGTAAATAAATTTGTTCCTTTTCCAAGTCCTCTTGAAGAATATAAATAGACTAAATGGTTAGAGGGTAGAAGGGTAGGTAGGTAGGAAAAGAGGTTGGCTTGAGAGGTCGAGTGTTCAACTCCCGATCGCCACCTTTTTACTTAACTACCTTATTATTTATTATTTTTTATAATTACTTGATCTCCAAATATACACGCATTAAATTTATTTCAATAAAGTGATTAAAAGCCTACTTCATGAATGATAAATATTTATGCCCTTTTAATAGTTTTTATTTATTTTTTACAAAGGGAAATTACATAAAAAATGAAAATGTAGGTAATACTTCCCTGATGTTTTGTGTATTTATGACTTGATTTTTTAGGTGTCAACAGTGGCTCTTATTGGGGACGTGCATTCATGCCTAGATGTGGTGAGAGCCTAGTTATCTCTAGAAAAGTAGACCATAATAAGAAAAGAATCATAATGCTTAAAACAAATAAAATAATGTACAAGTTAGAGAATACTTCCTGCTTTCAAGAGAAAAAGGGTTTCAAATACTGGCCATGCATTGGGAACTCCTGAATAACTTCATTAGTATCCTATAAATTGTATGAATTCTCACCTGCCTTTGAAATGACCATGTAAGGTCCTAGCCATAATGCCTCAAACTTACCATTTTTTTCCTTTGTCTTGGTCTTTTACATTCCATTTTAGTACCCAAACACCTTCTCTAAAAGGCATGTCTGATGCTTTCTTGTCATGCAGAGTCTTAACTTGTCATTGTTGTTGAAGATTTCTTTTTTGTGCTTGTCTCCTTTTTTCATCTAATTCTGCTAATTGGCTCAAGCGATCCTCCATAAATTTTATATCCTCAAACTCTTCTTCCTGAATGAATTTGTAAACTGGCAGGAGATTGTTTAATGGTAACCTTGCTTGTTTTCCATAAACCAGTTCATAAGGAGCAAAACATGTCGATCTTTTCACTGTCACCCTGTCTGCCCACAAAGCTAGACCTAACTTTGATTCCCATGCCTTTTTATTATTTCTCAACATTCTCTTGATAATCATTAGTATATTCTTATTACTTGATTCTTCTTGACCATTTCCTTGCAGGTGATACAGGGATGAGTATGATAGGTTAATACCATATTTTTCACAAAATTTTGAAAATTCCTTAGATCTAAAACACATGTCATTGTCACAAAGAATTTTGCAAGGTACCCCAAATTTGGTAAGTATGTTCTCTGTTAGAAACTTGATGACTACCTTACTTGTAGCTTGTCTTGTAGTTATAGCCTGAACCCATTTTTTGAAATAATTTATTGCCACTAGTATCCATTTATGACCTGCACTTGAAGCATGTGAAATCTCTCCAATAAAATCTATTCCCCACATTTTAAAAGGCTCTTCAGTTTGTAAAGGAATAAGGGGTAATGCACCATTGTATTTCAATTTTCCTGAGAACTTTTGACAAGATTCACACTTCTTAACATATTCATAATAGTCCTTGAATACATGAGGCCAATAGTACCCTACTTGCAATATCTTATGAGTTGTTGTCTTAGTTGAAAAGTGACCACCACATACCCCATCATGTAGCTCTTTTATAACTGACTTGGCCTGACAGGTGTCTAGACAAAATGAAAGGATACCATCATTGTTTTTCCAATACAGATCTCCTTGAATCAATACATACCTTGATGCTTGCAATTTTATAGTTCTTTTCTGTTTATCACTTAAACCTTCTTTACATTTCATATGTTTTGAGAAGTAAACTATATCTGTGTACCATGCACAATGTTTGATGCTAGTTCCTTAGTTCTCCAAATCCACTTGGTTTATTTGGGTTGCATCCAAATTTGTTTCTACCATGAGTTTAGCCAACCCTTGACCTCTTACTAACTTCATGATTTGAATCTCAATATCAAACTCTTGAACTTGATTGATCCATTTGTATCTTTTACCTGTGACTTCTGATTGCCTCAATATGTCCTTAGTTGCTGCATTAGGTACGTATGCCATAATCTTAGCTCCAACTAGATAAGGCCTGAATGACTTTACTACTTTTACTAATGCATAAGCTTGTTTCTCATGTATATCATAGTTTAACTCAGAAGCTTGTAAATTCTTACTGAAAAAGGATATCGGTTGCTCATGTCCTTCATCATTTTTCTGTAATAGGACAGTTGTAATGGTGTGAAAGGAAGTAAAAGAGAATAGTTGAAAAGTTTTTGAGAAATTAGGGGATTTCAAAATCGAAGCTTCCTTGATTTCTTTCTTAATTTTAGAAAAAGCCTCTAAGGCTTCATCTGTCCATTTTAGAACTACATTTTTCTTTAACATCTTCGCAATAGGTTTAACAATTTCTAAAAAATTTGAGACAAACCTTCTCACAAAGCTGATTTGTCCAAAGAAAGATTGAATCCCCTTAACATTTTTAGGAATTTGAATCTTATTAATTTCTTCAATTATTTCTAGATCTATCTTCACTCCATCTCTAGATACAATATGTCCAAGGAGTTTACCTTCAGTTACTCCAAAATGACATTTCTTTGCATTTATGGATATCCCATACTCAAGGGCTCTTTTGAAGATTTTTTCTAAATGATTGCAATGGTCTTTTGCTCTTTTGGAATAAGCTGTGATGTCATCTTGATATATTTCCATAATAACATCAATGAAATCCTCAAAAGCCACATCCATGGCTCTCTAAAATGTAGCCTCAACATTTGTAAGTCCAAATGGCATCCTTGCATACATGTATGTACCCCATGGTGTGGTGAATTCCATTTTATATTGTTCTTCCTCTTTAACCTTCACCTGATTATACCCAAAAAACACATCCATCATGGATAACAACACATTACCAGTGATTTTTTGTAATAATGCTTCCATGTTAGGTAATGCATAATTGTCTTTTAATGAAGATATGTTTAAATTCCTGAAATCCACACAAAATTCTAATATCTCCATTTTTCTTCCTAACAGGTACTAGATTTGAAACCCAAGTAGAGTGCCTAATTGGTTTTATGATACCAACATCTCTCATCTTTACTAATTCCTCCTTCATCTTAGGAGCCAAAGTTGGATTTATGGGTCTTTGCCTTTGTCTAAAGGGCTTTGCATCTTATTTTAGGGGTATCTCATGTTGGAATAAGTCTTCCCTATATGCTTTAAGGTCATCATAATACCATGCAAATACATGTCTGTATTTTCTAAGCAAGACAATAATTTCTGATCTGATTTTTGGAGTTAGTTTCTTACCAATAAGAACTTCTTTGGGAGTATGTTCATTTCCAAAATTTATCTTTTCTACTTCTTCTACAAGAGTTTTGTCTATCTTTATTTATTCTTAGAGTCTTTATGATCAAACATTCTTTCTAATGCCACAAGCCACTTTAGGATTTTATTAGTCTTAAGATGAATGATCTCTTTCCCAAATAAAGTCTCTTTTCCTTCTACTATTTCAACATAAGAATTCAAATCAATAGACTGATCTTCATACCTTTCTTCACATGCAAGGAATTTTACGATATCTCTATCATCTTCAAAAACTTGCCAACTTTGGATGTTATCAGGCACTGTTGGTCTTGATTTGGTTTCAACCTATATAATATCTTCACAAGGAATATCATTATGCCTAACTGCTAGGTTAGCCATAAAATATTTAATAATATTTTTAGACCTATCTATCCAAGTTATTGAAAAAGCATCAAAACATTCTATGGAATCCCAAACTTCATTCTTGTAACTTTTCAAATTTTGATTTTTGGTAACAAATTTATCCCTAACTTGAGATACAACTAATTCAGAATCCCCATAAATAGAAATAATTTTAATACCATGCTTACTTGCTATTTTAAGGCCTAGTAAGAGTGCTTTGTATTTTGCAGTATTGTTAGTACAATCAAAAGCTAACAAAAAGGAATATTTAAAAGATTTCCCATTTGGGGATACAAAAACTACACCTACCCCATTACCACTTTTGCTACATGATCCATCAAATTTTTTTTTCCAAATGTAAGTACTAGTTTCTTTAGCACGTAATTCAATAGGATTAGTATTTTCAACAATATCTTTATGAATACTTACTTGGAAATTCTCTACATCTGTATGGTAAAAGTATGTAACTTGAATTGGATCAATTTCTTCAATGATATAAGTAGACCTTGGTTCCCTATCAATCCTCACAATCCTGTCATTAACTGGAATAGAAGCATAAGATAAATCTAATTGGATATTACCACCTACCAAGTCAGACCATTTTCTAGATAATAGCATTCCATAACTAGGTGGTACTTCTACAACAGTGATGTCAATATTATAAGAATTTTCAGGACAAGAAGGAAACTTGAATTCAACATTTTTCATTATTCCAATAAATGGGATAGATCTATTATCCATAGCATAGCACTTGCCATAAGTAGTGTCTACATTCATCCCTAATTCTTTCATGACTCCATGAGGCATAATATTAATTGCTTCTCTAGATTCTAACATACAATTTCTTATTAGTTTATTGTTTATTAACAAAGTCAAAAAGAAAGGGTCTACTTTAGTAGTATCCTCATTAATAGATGTTCCTAGATAAATAACTGGTAACTCCTCATTATCCTTTTGTTCTTTGGAATCCCTTTTAACAATATCATTTATTATTTTGAGTGTTTCATTCCTACAATCAGCTAATTTCATCATTTCCATTAGAGGGACATAAAGTTTTACCTGAGACAATGCTTGAGACATAAATGAAGCACAATTAGAAATTTGCTTACCATTTCTTTTCTTGTTTACTAGTTTTCTTATCTTTGGTGTTGGATCAAATTGCCTTTTAGGGAGTTCCACTTTTCCACTCTTTGCATCACTACTCTTGTTTGAAGCTTTCAATATTCCCACTACTTGTTCTTGGTCTGAGTTTATGGCTATATTCCTCAAATGATAGTTTCTACAAACCTTTTCCAATGCTGCCACAGTATATGCTTCTCTTTCCTCTCTAGTTGACCTTCTTATTTATGGATTCTCATCATTATCTGAAAAGACTTGCTGCTCTTGATGATATCTCAACTTCCTATGATCCTCATTTGGAAAATAATATTCTTTAGAATCATCACTATCTGCCACCCAAAATGGGTTGGATGATGTTGCATTTATCATGGGTTGATCTTCATCTCTTTGATCATTCTCTTCTAAAATTTTGTCAGCTATTAGACATCCCTCTTGTGAATGAGGTAATTTGCACACATCACACCAAAGTTCACCTTCTATGAAGTGGTTATTCCTCTTAAGTGGATCAGGAGTTTCCATCTACTTTTTTAAAGGTTTTCTATCTTTCCAGTCAGTATGATAAGGCATGTCTTGCAACCTGTATCGATCATTTCTATTGAAATTTCTATCATTTATATTTACCTGAGCATGACCCTTATTTATTTGTAGGTTTTTTACCATCCCCCATATTTCATCTATTTTTTCCTTATCCTCATTTTGTCTCAAAACTGTGGGATTGAAAAGTTTAGGGTCACTTCTCTTATCTGTTCTTCCAGTAGCTATTCTATTGTTTTCAATAGTTAATGCAGTTTTGAATGCCTGTTGTAATGTTGTTAGATTATGGGATCTTATCTCATAGTTGGTTTTAACATCAAAAGATACTATGTAGAAAGATATTAAAAATGGATCCAGAGGGTGAATATCTTTAGGGATTTTATTTAACACTTTGTTGAATCTTTTATTAAAATCCTTCACTATCTCATTCATATTCCTTTTTATGCTAGTTAACTCATGAGACACAAAAGTTGGATCCCTATGTTCTACAAATTCTTCTAAGATTTGATCAAAAAAATCATTCCAACTACTGATTGAATTATCTGGCAAATTTTTGTGCCATTGGTTCGTACTGTCTTTCAAGGATTGTACAAATGACTTCATAAGCACATCCTCATAAGTTATTTCAAATTTGCACACAATATTTTTAACATTGATAACATGTTGTTCTTCTAATTGAAATCCATCACCATTAAATTTGGGAATGATAGATTTTAATTCCGTTGGTATCAGATTAGGAGAACACATAATATTTAAAAAATCTAACTACCTATATCTTTCATTAAGCATTTGGAATCTGGTATTTACTGGATTTTTAATTTGATTACTATTCTGAAAAACATTGATTTTGCAAATTAGGGTTACCTCTCTGGTGTTGACCTCCTTGGTTATCATATTGATGTATATGAGGTCGTATCATACCTCCAGGTTGCTGATGTTGCTACATATACTGTTGGCCTTGTGCATGATGTTTTTGTATAGAATTTATACCACTACCATTAAAATGAGCATATATGTTCTATACACCAGATGTCTACACGCAATATCAGATATTTCATAATCTATAGCATTTTGATCATAGGTATTGCAATATTTATGTGCATCAAAATTTTGATTATCTATGTGCGTATGTTCAAATACTTTATAATTCAAGTTATTTTGGTTATACATATTACCCGTATCCTATTCGTTAAAATACTTTTACCTATTTTGATCATATATATTACATGTATCCATATAGTTAGAATTTCCTAAGTCAACATGCACTTCCCTATTTTTTATCTTGCATCTTTATTTTACTGTGCATATTAAAATACTCTACCTCCTTTTTACCTTGCACATCATGGTGATTTTGAACAGTGCCGTCATCTCGGTTATATACACTTTGGATATGGCCACCCAGAAACTATGTATGGTTCTGCATCAATTTAATTCTATGGTGTTGAACTACCATCCCTTGGTGATGAATGCTATTTTTATAATCATGCATGTGATCCTTTGTCTCATTCATGTTTGGTGGCGTTAAAACCCTACGCAACTATATGTGCTTTCCAGCTTGGTATTGCGTATGGTTTTTGTTATGCTGCTCATTATTATTGTGTGGGAAAAGTGCATCTTTGTATTGTGCATTTGTATCATCCCTCTAATCACTAACATTCCCACCATGTGACACATCAACCAGCTACGAATTATAACCGTTTTCACCTTGCATGACATATATGAAAGGCTACGAAAAGTCTTTGTGCTGATCAAATCGATTTGCACTGCTATGCTGTTGCGTAGGTCTAGTAATTTGCTGATGCTTTGTCTCCTATATGTGGCCATCACATCTCTGGTCATGCGTGCCTCCAGGATCACCTCCCATATCTCCAGGTGGATCACACCTATCCACATAGGGTGATGCTTGCAGATAATCCTATCCATATTCCCTTTTGTTGCGATATATATCATTATATAAATCACTTTTATTATATTTGGTTGTAGCATTTTTATTATGTGCATCGCTATTATATTTCATTGGTTGGTGAAAAAATGATATTTCATTTTTGTCTTGCCCATGCAAATCATTAGCATAAAGCTACACATGTTTTCTATTTGGCTGCATACGTGTTTAACCACCCTACATAGGGTTGATCTTTTCTACACGCTGAAGATATTCTACATAAGGCTACGCAGTCTCATATTGCTGGAGTTGATTTGTATCTTTCTGTTGATGTCCTTTAATATGATAATGTTGCGTGAGGTAAATATCATTTTGTATGCTATTTTTACCCCCTTGCATGCAATCACCTTCACTATATGGTGCGATCTCTGCTTGCTGCTGAGCATGTTGATTGCATCTATTATTATGTGCATCATACTGACTTGGAGGAGGATAGTAGTTACCGTGACCCTACTGCTGCTACTATGAAAATATGTGTGGTGATATGTTATTGAGATAACTCAGTTGGTGTTGTAGATTGTCTCCTTGCGTGATATTTCCACCATGCAGTAAATCATAATCATTATTATGATTATTACTATATTCATGTATTTCAATTCCACCATTTTGTGCACTTCTCCTATTTTTTTTCCCATCATGGTGATCATTACCGTTTCTTATCTTGTCATATGTTCTATATAGTGGATTAGAATGAAATTTTTTGAAGGGATTGCTATTGATTTTCCTGTGAGGAGGATGATATCTATGAATCCCACTATTTTTATTAGTTTTTTCTTCATCCACTGAATTTATTTTTGCAACTTTAGGGCTATCCTGTGGTGATGCGATATCCTCTCTCTGAAACCCCATCCTTTCAAAAATCCCATCTGGCTATCATTTCAATGCCCTAATCATTCTTTCATCCTTCTTTTCCAGAGTGATTAAACCTTGTGTCATGATATCCACAATTTTGTCTTCCCGAGTTTGCTCCTCGTGTTTAGATATATCAACGTTCTTTAATCTTGGGTACAGAAATGGATTTCTATTTTCACTTTCACCAGCAGAATTGTGATGACTTGAATCCAGGAACTGTTCACAAATGAACTCTCATTCATCTGATTCAGAAGGCATCTTACGTGGTATGTACAATATCTTCTTTTTTGGATTCTTATTCCTTTTCTTTGGTTTTAATTCAACAAATTGAATTTTTTTAAGGGATCTCCTCCCTTGCATATAGTTTCTCTTAATTTTTGTGAAACTAAAATTTAGAGTCGCCACTTCACTTTCTGTGAAGAAATAACCATTTTGAGTCCTTTCTATCTCCCAGTAGAGTCTTACTGAACTTCACAATTGTAACCAGAGATTATGCAAATATCCTTTATAGATAGTGATCCCTAGTAGAGTCGCCAATTTGTTAGTGCCCAAAAATGAAGGATATGATTTGGCCAACTGAAAGGTACACACTAGTGTGTGTGTGTATATTTTGTACCTGATAAGAGAGACACAACACTTTAATAAGTCATTATGTTAGTGTAAAACAATGATTAGTGAGCATATAAGAACAAAACCCTAACATCAACCTATTTCTCCCTATCTAGGAAGAGTTTGAAAAATGCCATAATCATGCCCTCAGATTATGCACCATTCAGTGAAAATACACTCCTAAGAATGAGAGATTTAATTAAAAACTAAGCTAAATGATTAGAAAGCATGTAATTAAGCTATGAAAACTGACATTATAACAATGCATGGAATTGAAACTAAAATGCTATAGATATCTAAACAACATAACAATGTAATTTAACTCTAAAAATGAGGGCCATTTGCTCTAAAAAATGCCTTCTATTTATAGAAAAAGGGGTTGAAAATGGGTGGTTCAGATGCAAAGATGAAGAGAGGTCAGGATTCCACTAGAAGAGAGCACATGGATTGTGCTTCTTCAAGTGCATCAAATTGTG
>MU227940.1:5195759-5217545 GCA_018584345.1 Thuja plicata | reverse complement strand
AAGGTATCCATTGAACTGAATTGAACTCAGAATACTACTCTACAAAAATCGACACACAATACAAGTTTACACAGAACACACCAAAACTCTTATTTATTGAAAATCAGGAAATTACAATTCAAACACATAGAAACTTCCTCTGCTAGCCTTCACAATTCCAGTTCTTCAATAACCACCTTCTACAAGTTTTCTTCCTCGATTATGTATTCGGTCTCTTCTTGATTTGTAACCATTTTTAGGTTACCTAGTCGCCTGAGGATTCTAACTACCTCGGCTCTTCGTATTCCTCCTGCAACTGTCATCAAGCTCATCATCAGCATAACTGTCGACGTGGACAATGTTTTCCTCTGTGTCATTCTCTTTTTGTTTGTCATTTTCTTCCATGTTGACAAGTCAACCTATTTTCTTCCTCTGTCCATGGCATCGTAACCCTTACTCAGCTCGGTCAGGCACTTGCACTGCTTCTATTGTTAATCGCATAGTCACGAGTTAAAATCACTATGCATGTTTTGATCTGCAACCTTGTGATACAATGCTCATCGCGCTCTCACAGCACTTATAGCCGAGCTGCCGATTGCCCTGCGAGTACGCGATACACTGTTATCGCACTCTCGTGCACTTATAACTTAACCATCTATTGCTCTGCGACCTTGCGATGCCCTGTTATCGCGCGCTCACAACACTTTTGGATGAGCTTCCTATTCATCTACGACTAGGCGATGTATCATCGTCGCGCACGCGCAATGCCTTGAACTGCACTGACGATTACTCTGTGATTCTGCGATGCCTTGGTTGTCTCTCACTCGCACACTTGGAAACTAACTGTCTATTCCTGGTGACTGTGCGATACATGGTTATCGCCCTGTCGCACCCCTTTTTACTAACCACCACTTGCCTTGCTGACTGCGCGATTATACTATCATCGCAGTGTCGCGCTATTTCCAAACTGACCGCCAATCACCTTGTGAGCTTGCGATGCACCGTCGTCACCTTGTCGCAGCCGTCTTCAACTAACTGCCAAATTCCTTCCGACTTCGCGATGAGCTATTGTCGCGTAATCACAACTGTTTCATACTGACCGCCCATCAACTCGCAACTGTGTGATACATTAACATCGCGTTCTCGCACCGGTTTCAACTTAACTGCCAATTCACCTTGTGACTGTACGATGAGCTCTCATCGTTCACTCGCACACTTATTGACTTAACCGTTGATCAGCTCACGAGTTTGCGATTCACTGTTTCTCTGTTGACCACTAAGCATCTGCGACTTTGCGAAAAGAGCTAAGAATTGTTAAGGTTTTGGAGAATAACAGAAACTGCCAGCCAAACAAAACTTTGTCGTTCACCGTGATCTGCTCCCGGACCACCTCTGTTAAACTGCTAGGGTTTTTGAGCTAAAACCCTAGGGTGCTCTGCACTAGCTAGGGGAATGGGTTTAAAATGCAAGTGATGAGATAGATTAGTTCCTTTATAGTTAAATACTTTAGCCATCATTTGAATTTGATAATATTTGATTGGTTGAAATTGATTTGAATTGCATGGCTAAAGTAAAAAATATAAATTAGTGATAAAAATCACCTAGGACATTAAATCTGATTTAATAATAAATTATGCCAAAGTAACATTGTCTTGAAATAATAGGGGATATGATCACACCTAGGGAAAATAGGGTCTATGGTTGGTACAGACCAAATCCAAGTGGTTACAACTAGTACCTCTACAATTCTGGCTTCGTTAGGCTAAGGCTGGTAGGCCTGATTATACTTCAATCTAAATAATCTTCTATGATGCCTAGCTGCATACACAGACAATCAAATATTCTCCCAAGGTAAACCATCCTTGGAGGCACCAATACAATCTCTCTATGCTATTCAATATATAAAATTTAAACTAAATTGAATTACCCCTAAAAAACCCTAATTTAATAACATTCTGAAAATTGATCAAATTATCAACAAAGCTATAAAATATGAATCAAAAGATAATATCCAGATAACAAGATCAGTGCCTACTTAAAATATGGTTTATAGAGTCAAGAAATCCAGTCCTATGTACAATCAAAGATGATTTTAAAAACTTCCTATTAGTAAAACAAGATCATCACCTCACAGGCTTCCGCTTGAATTACAATTCAATTTAATAAATACAATTAATCTTATCAAATTTAACTCAAATTAGGAAATCGACAAGAACAACAGAAGATGCTTAGATCTAACTATTGATTTTTAAAAAGTATGTATTAAAATGAAATTTTACAATCAGGGAATATAACATAGTAAGGCACTCTGACAGAGAGAATATCTGAAAGACTAACTGGAAATCAATAACAATATAATCATAGAAAGAAAAATAACACTTATCTCATTTGACATCTGAATATTTGTACATTATGACTCATATTTACAGTATCCGTTCTCTCCTAGAATTATTTCTCCCAAAAAATCTCATTGTAATCTTTTAAGTTTATTTTGACTTAATATTTATATAGTTCTCAAAAGTTCCCGTGAAAGGACATACCCTTTCATAAAAACCTAATCCCGACAACTAACCCTAAAAATTACAAACTAAACCATATAAATGGTTTTAGGGAAAAACATTTCCTTTATAACAAGCATAATTCATTATATCTTCAGGTAATGTGCATGATAATCCTTATGTTTAGTTCCTGCACAAAAATACGCGGCATTAGAATTAAATTTAAAATTTAATTCATCATATTTTATATTATTTTAATATGATCTTTAAAATTGCTCATTTTTTAATTGACAATACATCAAATAACACCATGACATAACTTACACAAATGTAATTGATAAATAAAATAATATACCAATTAAATAATTAATCAAAGGTATTTACTTTAATTATCAAAACATAAAGATATCCCATTAATAATATAATACTTAAAGTTATTAGATAGGGATATAATGTTCAAATATAAAATTCACTTTTAAAATATTCACCAAAATATATTTATTTAAAATATCCTTTCACAAAATAAGGCAATATAAATTACACAATAGAAATAATCCTAAAACATTAGGGTATAAAAGCTTTACAATTCAACCCTAAAAAGAGGGGAGCACTTACCCTAACATCACAATATTTAAAGAATAATTTATTTAGGGCAAGTGTTATAAAAAATGACAGCCCTAATGATTATAAATATTTTCTAAAGTAAAACAAATCAATAAGGGTAAAAAAAATCATTTATAACCCCCTTTTATACTTTTCACTTTAGGGTTTATGAGGGTATATAAAAATGAATCACATTAGTACAATAATCTAAATCTGGTGAAATGTGAAATCTTTTTTTTTTTTTTAATATTAAATATAGAGATATCAGAAAAAGGTTACAACATGAAAAAGGACCATGAGTAGTTCAGCTCTGGAGGCATGCTTCACATGGAGAAAAAACCAAGTATGTTACCCAAACAACATAAGGAAACCGTAATACACAAAAGCCATATATTCAAAAAAAAGTTTTAATGAAGCAAGTCTTCAAACTGTTCCACCCATGCCGTCCAACCAAGGGGTCCTTCCATCCAAGCAATGCCTTTATTGGCTTGGATTTGAGCAATCATTTTTATCTGATCATCTATCGCATTCTTTTTCTTGGTGATTTCCTTGTGTAACTTTTTCACCGTTTTGTTGAATAGAGCCATATTGTTCATATGATTATGATAGTCGTAACCGTCCTTCATTTCAAATATGAACATAGTGGAATGCCCCATCTTGAGGAATCTGATAAGTTTCTCCTTCTCGATCATCATCATGATGCAAACCTGCGAGGAGATTTTTAGAAGAGTGAGTTTTAAGAACAACTCAGTAAGAGATCTATGTATACCTTGATACCTTTCTTCATTCCTGCACTTCCATAGTTGCCACAAAATGTTAGAAGAAATAATGAGCCATAAAATATTAGAATCTTTTTTAAGACCCTATATATAACCAGTAATGATTTCAAAAATATCAATGAACTTGGGATAAGTTATACCAAATAAAGCCCAAACCTTCTTAGCAAATTTACATTCAAAAAAGATATGTCTACAGGATTCAGGTCTATTGCAAAGTCTACACACATCATTAGGAATAGGGTACCTTCTGATAGGGAGTCTATTAATCAACATAAGCCATTTAAAACACCTAATCTTAGGATCAATAGAAGATTTCCAGATTCTATTAAGGATTTTGCTCCAGTCCTTGGTATCCAGGGAGGTGTACCAAAGTTCATTTATATGCTTTATGATATCCAGATTATTACTCAGGGTATTGTACACATTTTTGGCTTTGATTTTGCTAAGCAAAGTACCATCAGGCCATTTGATATTAAGGTATCTATGTGAGTCTATGAGGCAAGAAGAAGGGATAGCAAAGGCATCTCTAGATATCATATTATAAGTTTTTTTATGAGCAGCCGGAAGGTTGTATTTATTTCTTAACTCATCCCATTTAATCAGACGGTCATTCTCAAAAAGATCAATAAATGTGGAGATACCCAAGTTGTTCCAAAATTTAGCTGAACAGCCTTGAGTCAGGGCAAGAGGCTTCCCTTGAAGATATAGGTTCCAACAAATGGACCTTTCACCATGCAGAAGGGTGTCAGAATGGAAGGATTTATCTAAAATAAAGTTCCTAGAAGACTCCCACGCTTTCCAGATGGATTTAAAAATAGCAGAACCATGTATATTGATAAGGAAGTTACCAATTAAAATATCAGCAAATGGAATATCTTTCCAAGGTTTAGCCTTCTTTGGGTATCCCCTCAAAATATTATTTTGGACAAGCACCTTCCATGGTTCATCCCCCTCATCACAGTGAGAGACCCATTTGGTGGCTAGAGCTATACCTTGGATTCTAAGGTCTTTCAAACCAAGACCTCCAGAATTCTTGTCAGTGCTGCACCAATCCCATTTAACCATATGCATCTTTTTATTACCTTTACCATCCAACCAAAGGAAGCTCCTTATGGCCTTCTGAATTTCCAATATTTGGTAATTGTTAAACATTCAGGCTGAGGCGTAGTATATGTTATATGAAGATAATATTTTTTGGCAGACCTGTAGTCTACCAACAAGCGACAAGGATCTATTATACCAGCTGTTAAGTTTTTTGGTGATCTTAGTTTTAACCCAAAGCCACATATCTCTAAGAGAAGGATCCACAGAGAAGGGGATGCCCAGGTATCGGATGATGTTGGTGGGTCCACCCCACTGGAATCCATGTTTCAAAAACCAACTCAGAGGTTTCTCATCCCATCCAAGACAGATACAATTGGATTGAGACAGCCTAGCACCCAAAATTGAGCAGAAAAGATCAAGTTTTTTTGTAAGGTAATTGAAATTATTTTCTTCCAAATTAACAAATAAACTAGTGTCATCAGCAAATTGGCAATTGGTCAAATTCTCACTGTTGGTTAAGGTGATGCCTTTGACTACCGGAGAGATGGTATTATCAGTAAGGATGAAGGATAAAGCTTCAGAAGCAATGATAAAAAGAGCAAGGGCAAGCGGGCAACCCTATCTAATAGACCAGGTTAGAGGGAAAGGGGCGGAAAGATATCCATTTATGTCAACTTGGGCCATAGCATCTTTAAGAAAGATCTTGGTATAATTACAGAAGTAGTCAGGGAAGCCAAATGCCTTAAGCATTAGATCAATAAAATTCCATTCAATTCTATCATATGGTTTCTCAAAGTCTAGGAGAAAGATAGCTGCATTCTGGTTGGAGGAATTAGCCCAGTTCATGGCTTCCCAGCTAGTAATGAGATTTTCCAGGATATATCTACCTTTTATAAAGCTGGTCTATGTAGAGTTAAAAAACTTAGGCAAGATGCTTTCCAATCTATGAGCCATTACTTTGGCAAGTATTTTATATGAGACATTCAAAAGAGTGATTGGGCGCCAAAATTTTATAATAGTTTTATCACCCTCTTTAGGGATTAACTTAATGATACCTCTATTAATCATATTGCCCAGAGAGCCTCTCTCATAAGCCTCATTATAAAGGTCAAGGAGATCCAAGCATATCCAGCTAACATTAGCTTGATAGAATTCAGTCGGAAGCCCATTTGGGCCCAGAGTTTTGTCTTTTTTAAGTGAATGATAGCATTAACAATTTCCTCTTTAGACACACTCTCCCCGAGAAGATCAGAGTTGATTCAAGTTATCTTCTTAGGGATAATGGATCTGATCTTATTCCTGAGAGTTGAGGATTCCCCATTTTCCTTAGAGGTAAACAGATTACAGTAGTAGGCGGCGAAGGTTTTCTTGATTTCATTAGGATAATCTATCTCCCTATTATCAAAAAAAATGCAAGAGATAGCTTCATTGGCATGCTTCTGCTTAAGGTAGTTAAAAAAAAATTTTGATCCTCTGTCACCATGTTGCAACCAGTGAGCCCTGCATCTAATCTTGGCACCACGGACTAATGACTGTTGATGCCTATGAAGGTCATCTCTAGCATTAGAAACAATGGGGACCAAGCTATGATTGGATGGGTTTTTCTGCATAAGTGTTTCAACAGACTTAAGTTTATCAGTAAGAGTTTTTTCAAGAAATCTGAAATCCTTAGCCTTCTTTTGACCGAGAGTTTGGAGTAAAGCTTTCCAGGCATGAAGATTTTTATGCCACCTCTCACAGCAAGAAAGAGAAGGGGATCCAATCTTATTGAAAGTGCTGATGAGTTGAATAGCTGACAGGATGTCATCATCTTCCAGAAGGGAGGAGTTGAGGATATATCTAGTTCTGCCAAATAGAGGAGAGTGAGGAACATAGGTAAGCTTAATACAAGTAGAGATGGGATGATGGTCAGAGAGAGCTGTAGGGTAAACCATAACAAGATTGCCCAACTTATCAGGGATGAAGGAAAAATAATTCATGTGTGCGTAGAATCTATCAAGCCTGGAATATATACGGGAAAGGCCCTACTGAAATTTACACTAGGTGTATCTAAAATTAAGGTTGGTATTGTCATTGTTCTTCAGAGGATCAAACAGTTGTTTAGACTGAATCATCATATTCCAAGGTTCAACCTCCGCAGGTTTCTAGTTGAAAGGTCTGCCACCAGATTTATCCTTTTGTGACTCAACCATGTTGAAGTCACCACCCAGAATCCATGGGATGTCTGGGAGGGAGGACAACCAAACCCATAGATTAGCCCTCTCCAGAGGATCATTAGGAGCATAAATAGAGCAGATTCCAAAGGATGAGTCGTTAATGCATATTAAGGCCCAAACGGCTCTATTACAAGGAGACCTTCCTTTGTCCATGATGTGCTTAGACCATTTAGGGTTAATAAGTAGTCCTACACCACCCCTACCTTTAGAATGAGAAGAGAAAAATTTAATGGCATCTTTCCAGATGTAGTCAAGACAAACGTCTAACATAAAATCAACAGCTTTAAGTTCTTGTAGCATAGTAAAATCTTTGTTGTTAACAGTGTCAATAAAGCGCTTAGCAATGTGTTTCCTATCTGGGGACTCAAGACCCCTCATATTCCATGAAATACAATTCATCCTGACCTGTTAACATTGGGGACGCATATAAGGTCCATGGACCCACCTATGTTGATGGCTATGTCCAGTTGAGAAGTTTCCTCATTTTTGTGCCCACAAGAACCTTTGTTCTTTGAACCAGGAGGTCTGCCCCATCGTTTAGATCTGGGGAAGTCTTTTTTCCATTCTAATTCATCAGTATTAGCATCAGAAGACTTAGGGCAGTCAATACCAATGCCAGGTCTAAATGACAGA
The DNA here is from genome assembly GCA_018584345.1 of Thuja plicata. Taxonomy (NCBI): domain Eukaryota; kingdom Viridiplantae; phylum Streptophyta; class Pinopsida; order Cupressales; family Cupressaceae; genus Thuja; species Thuja plicata. The sequence continues at coordinate 5,209,793 of MU227940.1, read as the reverse complement.
GTAGATTGATCATAAGCCTTTGTGGGCTCTAACGGGATATAAATCTTGTTACTATTATCTGCAGGAAAGATTTCCAAATAATATCCCTCATCAATTTCCTTGAAAGTTTTAGTTTCTACAGAGGTGGGAGAGGGATCTACAAAGGAAAGAGCAGCAGGGGAAATTGCAGTCACGGGTGGTATATTCGAATGGATAGATTTATCAGCTTCAATTTCAGAGTTAACAACTTTCCTTCTTTTTTTATCAGATTTCCTTTTAACAACTTGGAATCCATTTGACATATTAACATCTAAAGAGGGTTCGACCGCATTCGTTAGGGCTTGTTTGTTAATGTGTGTTACCAGGGGAGAGAACACCACTGGAGACGATAGAGAAGGATTACCAGTTGGAGCAGAGGTTTTCTTAGAAGTTTCAGCCAAAGTTGGAGTAGGGTTTGGTTTAGTAGCATCACTTTTCCTTTTAATAATGGTGCATTCACGACAAATGTGACCTTTTTTTTGCATAGAAAACATGCATTCAGAGCACCCAAGATTTCCAAAGGACATGAGATGATTTTCCCAGAAATGTTGATCTCAAGAGCCGGAGGGATTTCAATGCTAGGTCTAAGGGAAAATAGAGCTCTAGCATCCATATGAGGAACCAATTGAGTAGTGTCATCAAACCTAATGACCTTGCTGAGTGGTTCCAGGTTCTCATTAATAAAACACCAAAGAAATGGAGGCAAGTTTTTAATAATGATCCATCTAGGAGTCAAAAGAGAAATCACCTCTTCCTGTATAACCTCCGGAGTCCAGGCTAAAGCTCTAAATGAAGTGTTACCTACATTCCAATATTTCCTTTTAAGGACAGCCTCCTGTGCTTCTGAGGTTTTAAAGAAAATGACAAACAACCCCTTTTGTAACTGCCTATAGAATGAAATGCTATGCCCTAATTTGAGATTCCAAAAATTATGAAACCAATCGTCAAGAAATTTCCTCGCAAGGCACTTTTCAACATCAACAGCTACGAAGAAAATAGCATAATTTCTTAACCTACATTTTTCCTTCTCAATTTCACCAAGCATTTCAGGGTTAGCAGAGATGGAAAAAGGTGTCAAGGCATTCACAGATCTCTTACCTGGCTCGGCCTCTTCATTTTGATGTGAAACACTAAACCTAGCAGATGCATAGACTGTGGAGGAGTTAACCACCACCTCTGAGAATGTTTTCACAGTTGGAGATACATTGTGAATACCACTTTTGTGGTTAAGTAAATTAAATGCAGAGGAGGTTTCTGGTTCATTAATGGTAGTAGACACAGAAGCTACAGCTTCTGCAGGAGATATAAATGGCGGAGAAGACATCAAAACCAAATAAAACAAGAATGCACACACTTGGGGGTCATCGGGGGATGTGTCTCAGTAGCGAGGATGCCACGTCGCCGATTCACAATCCTTGGTTATTGCAGCCTATACACATGCGAAACGCAGAGAGGATCCCTAATGTGAAATCTTTTGAAAATAAATACAAGAGAAAATCAATACATTGATATCCTAACAATTTATTTCTAAAATATTAAAAGGAAATAAAATAATTTAATATTTAACCCTTTATCTTTACCCATACTCTCAAGGAATAACATAGGACAATCGGTTAGGTTAGTTTGATTAGTTAGGATAGGAAGAAGGGTGGGTCAAGAGGTTGAGTATTCAACTCTCTCTCCCCACTCTTTTTTCGTGAAATCAATAAAATAAATAATACATAGGAAAGGAATATTTTACATTTGAATTTAAAATTATTAAAGAAAGAAATACTCCCTGTGTGAGAAATTACATTGATTTTTCACCTGTACATGAAGATGTAAATAAATTAGTTCCTTTTCCAAATCCTCTTGAAGAATATAAATAGACTAACTGGTTAGAGGGTAGAAGGGTAGGTAGGTAGGAAAAGAGGTTGGCTTGAGAGGTCGAGTGTTCAAATCCCGATCACCACCTTTTTACTTAACTACCTTATTATTTATTATTTTTTATAATTACTTGATCTCCAAATATAGATGCATTAAATTTGTTTCAATAAAGTGATTAACAGCCTACTTCATGAATGATAACTATTTATGCCCTTTTAATAGTTTTTATTTATTTTTTACATAGGGAAAATAAATTAAAAAATGAAAATGTAGATTATACTCCCCTGATGTTTTGTGTATTTATGACCTGAATTTTTAGGTGTCAACAAGGTGCATTTGTGTTTGAGCTAGTACTAGTTGTCAAGGAATTGGTATAACTAGAGAGCGGGTTATTGTGCTTTATTCCAATTGAAATGGTGGATGTCATGAGATTTATTTTCGAAAGGTATGGTCAAGGAAATTTATGAGGATGAAAACATTTGGAAAAACCATATGGACAATTTTTGGGTTGATGGTGTAGTTTCTATGATGGTAGACATATCAAATCATGTGGGGAGTTTGGCCCCATTTTTAGCATGCAAGTAAAATTATTGATTAGGCATACTTGATAATATTGCTTTCATTGTTGTTAGAACCCTAAGGTATTTTAATGTGTTTTACACTATCTTAGGTGTATATTTTTCCCTGATATTTTTGAGTGAAAATTAGTTTGTGCGGGGGGAGGGGGTAATGTCCAATCTCCACTAGGTTAAAAAGATGAAAGATACATGTTTCTAGTAGTATTTTAATTTGGGTTTATATTCTAGGGTTCATTTGTCCTTTGTTCTTGATGATAGAGTAATTGACATGGGTAAATTAAAAATGATCCTAAATTCCTAGGGTAAACAATGCCTATGAAGACTAAGGTATAACTCTTTTTTTTGGATATTTAGATTTTTGGGATGTGATATGCAGAAAGATAGATGACAACTATATGAGACTAATTTTTTTAGTTTTTGTTAAATTTTTGGTATGCAATATGATAACTATATGAGCTACGTATGGGACTAAAATGAGGTATAAGGTATGAACAAGGGAATATTAAGAGTTTTTTTTGGAAATTTAAAAGCAATATTTATAGGAAAATCTAAGTGATTGGAAGATTCTCTTGACCTTAAGTTTAGGAAGAAAATAAAAAATTGATAGGGCTTTGTTTGTGACAAGATGATAATAAAATTTGGGAAGGTCAAGATTGTTCTAAATATCACTGTAGGGATGTCCAAAAGATATTCTTACTAATTTCAAAAAGGTGACTCTAAAGGTAGAATATTCAATCTTAGGGAATGCAACCTATGTTTTTTGCATTTTTTTTAAGTAAAGGATCTAAATGTGAGGATAATGGGGTTCCTAAATGAAAGGACATGTCAAACATGCAATGGTATGACTTCCTATATGCAAGGATATGCTAATAATGCAAGGGTATGACCTCATATATGTAAGGATATACTAAGCATGCAAGAGTTACTAGAAATGAATATGCAGTCTTGGATGCCAATTATAGAAACAAAAAAAATGTGTACAAAATCTAAGGAGAGATTTGGAAACCCATATTTTGGCTTGATACAAATTGAAATTTTCTCAAGTAATCATGTCAAATGATTATGGCACTTTTGTCTCATAATTTGACCATTGTGTAGTAGGGTAGAAACATTTGCAATACATGGTTATGTCAGATGCAACTAATTAACGTTTTAATTAACAAAAGAAGCATAGTGCAAAAATTATAGAACTGCATAAAAGAGATAGGTCAATTTCATTGTAAGATATTCATTTGCATAGAAGTGTTTTATCAAATGAATATAATGGTCTATGTAATGCTAATTTTGTGTCTATTGTCAAATTTTAGAAATAACAAACACGTAGAAGATAGTATGGATAATGTGATAAATAAATAAATAAATAATAGACAAGCACCACCTATGGCTAAGGCAAGGACTCTCTTTTTGAATCCCCTTACAATAAAATATCACATTCACTTTGGACAGATTGAAGCTTGGTAGCACTGGCTCCCCCTTACACCACACTTACTTATAGGGAATACCAAGATTTGAATTTCTCAAGACCCAGAGATATCAATAAATTTTGTCTCAAAAAGAGGGATACAAGAGGGATGTCTTTAGGTTGTGCATAATCACAAACCCTGCATCAATAAGTAGGGTGGATTTTTGGTTGTACAAACAAATGGTGTCTAGTAAGGTCTATAGCACTAACTAATAACAAGGTGCATGGGTGTCAAACTTAAGTCTCTAGTCATCCACATTGGCTGCTTACGCACATTCACATGATTTGAGCTACCACTGACACACTACACCCAAGACGACTAGTGTAAAATCAGATTTTACTCACAGTCTTATTTATATAGCGGTCGGGGGGATTTACCGCTTTGAGTTTGTTCCCTAAGGTGATGAAATCCCCAGGAATGCTTCTCTAATAAAATAAAATAAAAGGAAACTAACTTAAACATATCATGTAAGTGCACCAAACACACTAGATAAAAGATTCAATTATTAAATCTCAAATCAAAATTTTATCTACTCTAAATATAGATAGAAAAGTAAAAGTTCATTTTAAGACCCAAAAATGAAGTTTGAATTGTTCTAAGACAAATAGGAGTTGCTTCCTTGCCACACACTCCAATAAGATATCAGTAACAAAATCCCTAGATCTAGAAATCAAAATTCATTAGAATGAAGATTACTCATATTGATCATTAAATTATATTTCTCAAAAATAAGCCAATACCCTTCAAAAATACTTATTGAAGACCTCTTTAAATTCAATATCATTTTAGCATTCTTCAACTTCTAATGAATGTTTGAAAGTTTGATTAGCTCAAATTTCTTCCTTTCATCTTTTATACTCGGAAGGATGCCTCAATTTGGCATTTTTATGCTTGTGATTTTTGGGCATCTATCGTAAGCGATTCCATTATTTTGCAAGAATTTGCAGCTCTTGTTTTTGTAGATGCATCATTTTACCAGTAACATTTTGTCATATGAAGCTCAACTATGTCACTTAGTTCTTAGTTGCATCTAATTGTTCTACACACATTAAAATAAAATATAATTAGAAAATAGAAAAATAATGCATAAATAATAAATAGTTGTGTATCAAGTAAACATGCAATTGTGTCTTAATATCTATAGTTGTGACAAATAGTCCTACAAAGAGAAAACATTGCAACCCATATATTATAAGAAAACACAAGATAATTATAGCTATTAAGAACCAGTCGCAACACTTTAACCTACGATTTGTGGAGAATAAATGATGATTGTGTCAATCATTCCTGTATTTGCACCGAAACTAAAACTTAAAATATAAAAAACACCAAGAATTCCACATCAAGTTCACTAGATGTTGTAAGGGGTGAAATATTTTTAAATCTTGAAATCTGCAATTTAACTAAGATCCAACCACAAATATCCAAATTATTGTAATATTACACCTTACACAAGAAAGAATAACATGATTGAATGCATCATAAAGTAAATAATGAAAACACAAGCATTTAAACTAAAATAATCTCTTCCTGGGCTCTCTCCTCCTCAAAGCAATGTGGGCTCTCATAATTGCTCAAGTGTGACAACATGAGAATTCAAGATTGTGGTTGTTAAATTATGAGACTTATGCCTCATTATATAAAATTATAGATTTCAATTAGGGTTGCGTTGATTAATCAAATAACTATCTAGTTGTTTGGTTAGATGACTAGGGTTGATTGATTGGAAAACTATGACAAATTGATAGTTAAGTGGTTGCATGACAAAATAGATTGAATAGTTAACTCTATTTATTAGATTAGACTGGATCGATTGAACATTGAGTGATCAAGAGACAAAATAGATTGAAAATAAGAACTATTAGTCATTGATAGTTAAAAGAGGTGGAACTGGAGGCATAATTAGTATCAAATAAATTCAAAAATGTATTTAATTTTGCATGTGAGGAATAAGTAAATTAAATAATTTATTTATTTTTAGAAAAATTATTTCACATTGAAGAAATAGAAAATTAAATATATTGGTGATTTATTTAATTTTAGAAGATGTGATTTAGTCATTAGAACTATCACATAATTGTGGTGATAATAACAATGGGGAATAATTCAGCTAAAAAATATGATTATTTAGTTAAACTTAAAGAAACATATTCATTAAATAATAAAAATTATTTAATTAATTTTAAGAAGAATAATTAAAGAATCTTTAAACTATTTTAATTAAAAACTAAATAGTCAAATAATTAATTAAAACTATTCAATTATTGGAATTGGAGGGAAATGGTGAATAATTTAAATTAAGAAAAAAGACACAAATTAATGAACTCAACTTTGTCCAGCATTACATGGTAGTTATTGTTATGTAGATTTATTAAAGAATTACCTTGAAATAGATACAAACTAAATGAGAAATATATAATATAGATCTCTAGATATCAACATTACAAATATATCTTCTCAAATGGCGATACAATTATAATTTCATAATTGAAATTTAATTTTTGGATAAATAAGGAGACTTCTTAAAAGAAACAATATCACATGATTATGCAAATTTTCTTCCCTCCTTTTTAATTTTCGTGATTGAATTTTACATCTAAAAAATCTTATAACATGTATTAAAAAAAAACTATAAATTAATATAAACCCTAAAGCCCCCAACACACACACACACACATGTTGACGATACTTTGTGACTGGTCTCGTCAATAGATGTAAGTTGTCACTAGGTACCGGGGTACCGACAAACTTCTCTTGTAAAGGTTTTCCAGGGAATAAATTCTCTGGGCCTTCAAGCACCTGAGTGTCGGGTCTCGACAATGCGGGAGCTAAGTTGGGTGTGTGACTATTTTGTTTAGGGGGATAGCTAGTTTTTCTTGGCTCGTCTTAGCTAGGGATTTTGTTAGGTCAGGGTTTCCTGCAAGCATTTGGATTATCAAACAAACTTCAAAAGATATGTCAGGGTTAGAGTGTATCCACTCTATTTATAGTTATGCAAATACATTTAATACATCAACCATGCTCTAAAAAACTATACTAAATACTAAACATATATAGAACAAGTGATTCATACATGTTCAGTAGCAAGGGAAAAGAGGTCATTAATCCACTTAAACATTAGAGAAAAGGACATTAGAAACATACAACACAAAAGAGTATTAACTCAGAGATCAAGACACCAACAACATCATTGCAAGAATCATTCCTTCTTCATTAACAGTTTTCCAGCATCACTAGTGTGTACATCAATAGCTCCAAGAGAGCATCTATCTACTAAGAACTACTAAGAACTACCGAGCATTGAGCTTTGCAACTATAGGAAAATGAAATGCTAAAATGCTAACAGTATGGACTGCAAAATCATCAATTTTTTTGACCCTCGAAATGAGGTCAAACTTGTTATTTATACACATACTTGCCCTAAGGTTAACCTAATCTATCTTTACACTCAATAATAAAATACAATATCCAGTGGCCGGTACTACCTGCACCACTTTACAACTACCTCAAAAAGAGAAGAGATCTAACATGTCAGAAGAATAAGAAAAGAAGAGAGGTATGGAAGAATCAGCATCAAGAAGAGTGCTGGAGGAAGAAGAGAAGAAATATAATCTCTTCAGAGTTCGAGGCTACATGCCTCATCAATGCAATATGTGGCCCACTGTCCTCGATGCGCCAGGTAGTTAATGCTAGAGTGGCACCTCGAGAAGACCATCTATCAAAACCCTCCTTCGAGCTGATGTGCCTTGCTGGGGTCACCTACTTTTAGAAACCCTTATTGATTGTTGGATAGCAACCGGTTGGCTCTGGGGAGCCTGGACATGGGTCGCTGCAAGAATACAAAATTTATTTGATCTAAAACTCTAGAGTCCTGGAGGTTGTGCCCAAATAATAATGAATGCTTAAAATACACCCTACTAGTGATAATCCCTAAAATCCAGAGAATTTTATTGCCCTTTACTATTCTTAAATGCCTCCAAAACTTAGCTAATGCCATCTTCATCTATGTCCTTAATACTATTTCACTAGCTGCAGACAACTTTGAACTTATCAACTTCTCCAGCCCCATTGTGAACTTCATTTACTAATTTTATGGTGTCATGAGCTTGGATCATTATCTTGGATATTCTTGATAGCTTTCCTCTGTCAAAGTCCCTGACAGACTGATACAGGGACTCAATTAACTCATCATACTTACTAAGGACATAGTCCTCCAGGGTGCACATTCCGGTGGTGAAGGAGTTGACTTGTGACACCCTTATAAAAAATGCTTTGAATAGGTCCAATGGATATCATACCATCGTGACCTTCTCCCTTAGGGTTGTGACCAGTTGCTTGCACACCTCAATTTTGAGGCCAAGTATGGAGTACTAGGCCCAAAGGAATTTGAATGATTCCTCTCCCAAAATTCTTGTCTTTGTGACGACCTCTTCTCCAGAGTTGATGACTTTGTCCAACCCAGTCTTCCACCCTTTATACTTATCCAAATTTCCTTCCCATATAACAAGGGCATTGGTTACTAGGATGAAGAGATTTTTAGCCAAGTAAAGGTCTAGGAGAAATACAACTAAAAATTGCCTTAAGACCGTTATCTATTTGGCGACCCACCCATCCATAGCCTGGGCCTTCTTCTTAATGGCCCTTAGAGTATCCATGTCACCCTGTGGAAGCGCTAGTCCAGAGGTGGAAGCTTCCAAATGGATCTCGGCCAGCGGTTGTGTAAGTTCTGTCAGAAGTCTAAGGAGATTCTTGTTCTTTTCTCTTTCCTCCTTCAACTTCTAGGCCTTTTTATCATACTGGGCCTCTATAGCCTGGGTTTCCTCTTGTAGCAAGTCTAATTCTCCCTGCTTGTCTCTCTTCCCTAGAGGCACTTCCATGATTGTATAATCTTCGGTCCTTACCACCGTTGCATCTCTATCTAGGGGAGGTTTTGAAATTCTTGCAACTATTCTTCCTTCTGGACCAGTCCAGAGGGTATGGACTGTCTGGGCCTATTTAGGCTTCTTGGCCTCTGCATTTTGGGCCATTATTTCAGCCAAGGAGAGTGGAACACCTATTGCTGCCACTGGGGCCTTTCTCTTTTTGGATTCCACCAGCCATTGTGGCGGCTAGAGCGATTTTTCTGCCAAGGCCTGGGTGTTGGGACTCCCTTCAGAGTCTGGCAGTGCATTCTTGGTATCTGCAATGTCATCATTCTCTTTCTCCTTTTTATATTCTTATTCATGTTCGTTTTCCTTTTCTTTCTCTCCGGGGACCTCAGTGTCTTCCTCCTTGTTGGCCTCCTCTTTTGTGATGTCTGGGATCTCCTCTTCGCAAGCATCAACATCACTTGTATCATCAAGGATTTCCCTGTCCTTCTCAGCATCAGGTGAATCAACATTCATATCCTTGGGGATTCTCCCCTCATCATGTTGTTGTTGTTCTTCTTCTTTGGCATCATTCTTCGGGATATCCTTCTTTGTTAGAACATCCTCTGAAAGTGGCTGAGGTATCTGGTCAAGGTTTAGCATTTGGGCCATTGTGATCACCTCGCCGAATGTACTCTGGGGGGCCTAGCCACCCAGAGTAACCAAAGGTGTCTAGAGCATGAGATTGGGGGTACGATTGATTTCGTGGGTCTGGTTTCCCCAGTCGTCAGTTGTTCATCTATTATTTGCCTTGGTTATTTATCAATCTCCTAGACCGGTGTTTCCTCCCACTCAAGCTCCTTTTGTGCCTCTTCCTAGACTTCCTGCTCTGTGGCACCTTATTTCTCTGGGACTTCTATTTTGGCGGGGATCTCTTCCTTTTCCTGGGTGGCAATTTCTTCCACCACCTGGTCTATTTCCCCATGCAGGTTCATAAACTCATCCATCCCGAAGATGTCATCAAAGTCATCATGTGAGGGAGAGACTTTTGTTATATCATCCAGTTTGGGAGAATCCAAAACTAACATCTACTGGGGGAACATTAAGCATGTTGGGGCCCGTGTCTACACTTGTGGTAGGGTTTACCTTCTGCTTCTTCTTTCTTTTTATTGGGGCCCCGACATCCATAATATCCACAAACTCCGCCTCTGTGAATGCCTTCCTTCTCATTAGTGATGCCAACAATGGGAATCTCATCGAGTGAGAAAATGCTACTGGAGTTGCGAGGAGGCCATGGGAAAGCTGGGCACTTATCTTCTAGCTCGTCAGCCTTGACGTGTCCATCTACTCTTATATCTGTGTCATCATGGGGAGTGGACCTTTGGTAGGCACTTGGGGAGGCACTTGAGCCAGGGTACTTTCTTTCTCCTTCCCCTTGCTTTTGGTGGATCCCATGGCTCTGGAGGTTGAAGCAGACCTCTACACAATTGGGCCTTTTCGGGTGTTCCTTGGATACACCTGCTCAAAATATTAATGACTGTTATCTATAATAGGGTAGCATACAACCTCAATTGTTAAGTTCTTCAGGGTGCCCTAATCCACCAGAGGGAGATCCAATTTATCCATCCCCTGCTCTTTATACATTGGGTTCTTTAGAGGCCCATTGTCTATGAAATCTTTTGGAAAGCCTCGAAGGTTGAGGGCTTTCATAAAACCTTTTGACATGCAGGATTGCTACCGGGCTCGAAGATCAAAACTGTCTTGGCAATCTATCCAGAAATATTCCATATCATTTGTATGTGGCTTGGATACCTGGGGTAGCACCTCCCTTATTTTCCCCATGTCAAAATTGCTTCTGGTGTGGTGGAATTCCGCTAGTCCTAGACTCTTAAGTTCATTGTCAGCCTCCTTGGCCATCGCGAAACTACAATAATAGTTCCCACAAACCATCGGGAATGGAATAGATACAACCTTATTCAAGGAAAAGAATCCATGGAGCTCCAGGATTTTCTTGTAGAAGTCCAAAAGAATGATCCCATCCCCACAATATCTAGGGAGTAGGTAGGGTTTCCCGGAGAAGCTAGTCACCCGAATGTATGTATGTTGTTGGAATTGAATGAAGTAATTGTCAAAATGTTGTGATAGATGAATGCATCATTTAACCTACAAAAATTAGGGAAGCTAAGTTCCCACTGGACCTGGGGATAATGATCCCATGGCACCAACTAGCCGAGCCCGTTCCCAAGAACGCCCACTATCTACAAACCTTGAAAAGTAGGTCTCTATTGGGCCAGTGCCCATAGTACGTAGGATGTCATGTAGAACTTTGAAGTCTAGAGGACACTCTTTAGCTGTGCATCCACATGGTTGGCGATGATAGCCACCTATTTGAAGGTCTGACTGCGAGTGGTGATGTAGTAGAGAAAGTAATATATCCATGCCAAAAAGTCCCGAGCATGGGGCTCTCCAAAGAGGCTACATAGAAATATAATCCATGCCTGAATATATTCTTTAAAGTCCCCGTGGGGAATCTCCAGCTTCATCTTTTTATAGTCCCTTCTCAAGGACTTTATCCAGTGAGTGTTGAGATGTTTTTGGGAGAGAAGGGATGCTTCCCCGAACTCCTTCAATGATGCAGACCGGGAGAGAACAATGGCTCCCTTGAATTGGGAGATCCCCAGCCCCGAAGCAAAAGTAGCTACATCTAGATTGACGATGGGTGCTAGATAGTGTAGTGGCCGAGGATCGGCGAGCAAAACAACCCGGGTGGAGGCGTTGTACAACATCGCCAAATGGAGTATCAGCTCTGGTGCTCGCATTGAGTAGGGAAAAGTTGTAGCTTTGATAATTTCAGAAGCGGCCATGTATTTAGCCATATAATCTCTGGTGTTCCTCTGTTGGTATATGGCTTGGACTAGCCCTGCATTTCAGCCCATAGTCTGGGCTGTGTATCTGTTATTTCCTGCAACTTAGAGTCCACTTTAGACCCCATGAGAACACCCTCCCTCGGGTACTTGGAGGTTAGTGGTAGTTTGGCTAGCATCTTTTTGGCCTTAGTTTTTGTGGGCGCCTGAGTGGAGGTACTTGGCAGCTCCGGGCTGTTAGGAGGAGTGATCACTTCAAACATTTTGATCAAACTATCTGCAACCTACAAGATTGGAGAACCATTAATACATAATATGATAAAAGTAATATTTTAGGGACTACGGGGAACTCACCACCATTTTGTACCTGTCCAAAATTATTAGTATGCATCAAAATCCTAGAATATCAAAGTTAGCATGGATTAGATTTTGATCAACACCTAGGGGCTCTGAGGTATTAGTTTAGGCGACAAAAATGGAATGAATACCCAAGGGCTTCTCAGCGCCTGAAGTCCAGAGAAACTAGTCGTTGTCAACGTGACTGTCAGCAAGTCGTACTTGGCTGACATGGGTCATCACATGGCCATGCGACAGGCGATGTAAAGGCTCTTAATGAGGACAAGTGGGCTGACACGGGGGAAGTGAATGTCAGATGGGATGGGATTTGAATGCTCGTTCATGGGAAATTAATCCTGCTATTAAGATGACATGATAGAGGAGAGAGAAAGCTGCCATGGCTCGAACAGGCAAAGTGTTGAGTTCGAGCTAGGCAGGCACCATGAGAGCGAGCTTAGCAAATTGGGTCAAAACATGAGAAGGGCACGATGAGCTCGCCATAAACATAAAGGATATACATAGAATATACACATTTACAAAGGGTTGAAGCACAACGAGCGCTGAAGCACAACTCGCAGGCCAATCGAAAACAAGCATATATACATCTATTTACATGCAGATTATAGAAATATACATGGGTATATAATATACAAAATTTACAAAGTATGCACAAGCATTTCGTACTAGCTAACAACTGCACAGAGGGTGGACGACCCTCTGGCAGAGCCATCCCACCAATGGGAGGCGAAAACACGAGCAAAACTAGAGACAAAAAATAAAAACAGAACAAAAACCAAGCGAGACAAAAATTAAGAAAACCACAAAACTAGGAACCAGAAGGAAGAGAGCCAAAGAACCTACCTGAAAACACAGAGGAAATGGGTGGAAGAGCATGGGTGGTGCTCTAAAAACTAGGAAGCATCAAACAACTGCTAACACACCACGGCGAATGATTGCTAATTCACTTGTGAAGCTTAGAGAGCAAAACACACTTAACGCTATTGAATTGCCTTAATCGCCATTGAATTGCTCTAATTGCTCTGAGTATTTTGATCGCGGTAAGTGTGAAAGTGACTGGTAAATCCTATTTATACCCTTAGGGTAAAAATATATTGCTTTCCCTCTGCAAACTCTGGAACAGGCAAACCTCTGGACTCCGAGCCCGAGGATTCCATGCAGCCACACCTTCTCATAAAAGAAGACATGATGGCAGAGAATCCCAGAGTCCAGGGTCTGGCTGACTCAAATAGACAAACACACTCTAGGACCAGGTTCCGGAGGCAAGAGAAAAAAAAGCAAAATAAAACGACCCTCGTGGAAGCAAAGCCCGGAAGGGAACAAAAGGAAACAACAGAAACCAAGGAAAAAGCAAAAGCAAAAGCAAAAAGGAGGACCCAACATTTTGCCCACAAAATGTAGGGACGGATATGTAGGGCGCGTGCGCGCGCGCACACACACACACACACATGAACTATAATACCACTAACTTAAATATAAACTTAAACAAGTTCTTTTTAACTAAGTTGTTCAATAGAACCTTCTTATTATAATGGTTTAATTACCATTCTTGTATCATATTCAATTGTTCTCTTCTTTATGACAACTTAACTAAAAGAGAAAAACTTTTAAATTTAACTATAGAATTAGTGATCATATTTGAATCCACCCAAAAAAGCATAGATACAAAATATCTATGAACTAGAATTTTTTTATTTTATGAAATCCATGGTCATACGAATAAGGGGTGGCAAATGAGTATGATTGACCCACGTACCCATAAATCCATTTTGGAATCATTGTAATTATTTTCCAAACAATTGTATAGATGTGCATAAAAAAGGAGATTGAACATTAATTAATGATATTATATTTTTATCTTCTGTATGGTTGATTATAATTTTTTTTTTTTTTTTTTATGAATAGAGGCCTTTACTATTAATAATATAACAAAGTACAGTATTCACAAAAAAAACTCAGGGGATTAAAAAATCACCCCTCGAAGTGTCACTCGTCATGCCGGAATAAAACAACTATTCATAAAATATATATATATATATATATA
>MU227940.1:5157511-5195709 GCA_018584345.1 Thuja plicata | reverse complement strand
TATATATATATATATATATATATATATAAGGTGCCGCATCTAATTTTTAGATCAATAATTTATCATCCGAATAACCATCTCTCTAATTTTTCTTATTAGTATTTGTCGTTAGGCTATATACTATTGCAATGAGTTTTTCAAGTAACTCATTAAAACAAAATATTTCAACCAATTACATTTCAGTATTTTTTTTTATTTTTTTATTTTTTTAAAGAATAGATGTGAAATATTTTATGTTATAAAATGATGAAAATCATTTTTCTTCATACTTATTGGCTAATAAGTTTGGGTTCTTATACACGAATTTTACGGAAACACTATTTCCTTGATGCAATTTTTCGGGACACACTACCCACTTTTAAATAAATTCTAAATTCATTCAAGTTCTCCTATTTTTTTTCTCCTTATAATATAAAAATTATTTAACATATATTTTATATAATAAATATAGAAATATTTATGTACATATATTTTAAACATGATAAATGATATTAAATTTAAAAAAATAAATTATTTATTTTAAAAATAAAAATTTTAGACATAATAATTTTTTTTAGTTTACTAAAAAATTAAGTCACTTCTCTATTATTATTAGATTATTATTTCTAATAAAATTGTAAATTATTATACTTAATAAAATTATATCAAATATTATAAATATAATTATATATAGACAAATACTTAGCCATTATGTAGCACTTGTTTGCTTTTGTCGTACCAATCCACATATACTCCTCAGAATAAATTGCACTGTTCGTTTAAAATTTTTGTTTTGATAGTCAAAGTGGCACACATCCAAATAATGGGTGAAAACGTTACTTATCTCTTTGCTCTTCACTGTGACAAAACTATTTTTAAATTCTATTTATTGAAAGAACAAATCAAATTGAAAGTTGGGAAGAATGCAAGGCAATGGGTGGAATATGGTTTTTATGTTGACTGGATTCATCAAGATTAGTACTGAAATATGGGAAAACTACAACTTTTACTCCGTTTTTTCTTTTGTATTTAGAGAGATGGATTTTAGCCATTAAACAATTGGCATTACTGGCTTTTTAGTTGCCATCTTTGGTTTTTACAACTAGCCGTTTGAATTGTTTCCTATGAGCTGTGGGACCCATACACTTAACTCATGCAATGACGTATTGTTAGTCTAAATTCAGTCGACCACTAGACATTGTCTAGAGGAGTGAGCTTTTATTTGGATTGTAGAATGCAAATACTTTTATTAAAAGCTAAAACCATGCTTCTTTGAAAATTTTAGATAGTATGGTATGGAAGAGGACAAAACCAAACTTATTTGGCAAGTAAGGATCAAATCTTAGGGGGTTTGTTGAATCACAAGTGGTGTGTTGTTAAGACTATATTTAAATCATGTAAATGATGGAGAATAATAATTTTTAAATATGTAGATGTTTCTAAGTTACTTATCCAAATTTGATTCATTGTAGTGTATCAATGAAAGTGTTCCTCCTACATTTGATTTATTTCATAAATATAATTTTTGCCTTTAAATAATAATACATAGGACTGATTTGTAGATGTGTGTTCAGTTGGCTAAGAAATTGAAAATAAGAGCGAAGTGTCACTGAAAATTTCAATTTGAATTCTGAAATTTTTAGTGCCTATATGCCATTGGGATTGACCTAGGACAAAAGGGTATTGGCTTAGGACAAAAGGATGTGAAATGAAGTTAGTTATGAAATATATGTTAAACTTAAAAGTATGCATGTGTCATTTAAATGTATAATGATAGTGGACATATTAGAATTTTTATATTTGTAGGTAGGGGGAGGGATAAATGCATTGGGAATGCAGGTAAATGGATGGTTAAAGATACAAGGGAACTTCACACAATATTGTAATTTTCGTTAGTATTTAATTTTGTTAATGAATTTCATCAAAATTAGCAACAAATTAAATTGAAATTGACATGGATATGTAAATCCACTATTAGATTTTGCCCCCATTTTGAAGTGAATGTGAATCTCAAAATGATCATTTGTCTTAATGTATGTAGTACACATTAACATGTATGTAATGTAAATATGTATAAATCAAAGGATACTCATGTCCATGTGAAGTAAACATTTAGATATAAAGAATATTTAGGCCCATGTAAAGTAATGGACCCAACCATGTGCCATAATTTAAACGCATAAATTATCATGCCCAATCCATCGAAGCCTACTAAATAAAGGAAACATGGTGAATGGGTAGTTTTTCTTATGCAAGAAAAAAACAACGTCAACTACAAGCTAAACATTAGTGTCACCAATCATAAGGAGAGGTCAAGTCTGAAAAATTCTACCTATAGAGAATATGTAATCATAAAATATATTATGCATTGTCATGTTGTGTGTTGATTATTCATTTGGTAACGCTAATGGGTACCTATGGGTACTTGTAACTACCTATAAACTTAAAATAAGAATGTTAGTAATAGGATACATCTTGTTCAAATAGTTGTGCTTGAATGCAAGGAATTTAAGGAGAGAGAAAATAATAAATGAAATGTAATGTATGCTAAGCATGAACATGTAAATCATGTAAAGTAATAACTAATACAAGTGTATCTAGAAGGTAAGAGAAATCTTACATCAACCCTTATATCATGATTTTTTATACCCTACAATTTTAGAATTGTAAATTATACTTATTCTAGTGATAATTATCGTGCAATATATTTAGGACTAATTATTCTAGTGTTTTAAATTCATTTTTATAAGACAAATATAATTTTTTTATATATCTACAATTACAGTGTACTGTTATTTCAAATTACATTTGATTGTAAAATATTTTCCCAACTTTTATCATATTTTAAAAATTATTTCTTTGACCCATTGACTAAAAATTTCAATAGGTGATAACAAATTTTGAAATTATGAATTTTCTTTGGCTCTCTTAGGGGGGTATGAGTTACCACCCATGTTCTAATTACTATGAACTCCTTGCTCACGCACTCCCTAGATTACTAACTCTAAAGAAACAAGAAAATTAATAACTAAAAGCCTATTAACAAATTTCACATGTGTAGTCACCAACAATTGGAGAAAGTGAGCTCTGTATTACTCCCATATAATAATATTAAATTTTTGACACTCTAGCCTTGATGATCTTGTCAAACAGGGAGCCCCAATAGCTCCCCAAACCCAAATATGTTTCCCCTGATTTTGGTCAATAAGTGGGAACAACTTTGAAAGCTAGTCCTCAAGATATGAAATTGGTTTCCCCATCTCCGTCACTAGGGTTTGAATCATTTTTTGAAAATGAGGATCCTAATTCATATGTGGAGAAATTGGTGGGGGGTAAAAATCCAAAGAAGGTAGACCTAAGGTCATGAAATGCATTATCAACTATATTCTTGATGGAGATATTAGAAGTTTCATCCTAGATGAGATAATGGACAACATGGTTGAAGAAAATTATATTTTCTTAATAGGTAAGTTACTTTCCTTTTTTCCAAATGTTGTTCATGTTAGAAGTTGGGATAATTCTATCTAGAAACTCAAAGGTCATGTTACCATTGCTGCAACAGATAACGACATCTTTCTTGTTAGTTTTGTTAAACATGAAGATATAATTAGAGTATTACTGTGGGGTCCTTAGGCATTTAACAATGGGTTTAACAATCTCCCCTCTCTCTGTAAATGGAAATTGGATTTTGATCCATCCTCTAAATTAGGCTCAGTGACTCCTACTTAGCTTAGGCTCCTTGGTCTTCCTCTGGAATTCTGGAACTATAATATTTTCAAAGTTATTTATAATTCCTTTGGTTCACTATTGTCGGTTGATAAGGTTATAGAACCAGAATTGTGGTTTCTTTTTGATAGGATATTTGTTAATGCAGTCGTTAATATTGTTCTTCCTTGTTGTTATGTGTTTGGCATCATTTTCTATGTCAATTTATGACTAACTTAGTGGATTATGTTGATTGTGTGTGTGTTAAAATGTGCACCTATTATCTACAACACGTCACTTCAATAGATCATTGTATTAGTGGGAAACATGGTTAGATGAGCATATAAAAAAATAAAATTGACCTATTTCTTTCTAACTAAGAAGAGTATGATAAGCAACACAACAACCCTCAAATTTTTCTACTATTAGTGACATATATGACTTAGCATAAAAGATTTGAGTTAAAACAGACTATTTAATCATTAAGTATGCATATTATCTCTAATAATGAACATTATAACAATGCATGACAATGAAGCTATGAAGTAAAAATGAAACTATCTAAATCCTAACAGCATAACAATGCATTTTCAATCTAAAATATGGGCTAATTTGTGCTAAAAAACTCCTTCTATTTATAGAAGAAATGAGGAGAGAGAGGGGGACAAGGTGCATTAATGGAGTTGAAAAACTCATTAATGAGGTGTAAGAGGCATAAATGCCAAAGGCATTGAAGAGGGATTGGCTTAAGGAATCTCCATTAATGAGGCATTAATGAGAGCCTTTAAGAAGCATGGGAAGGGTGTAAGAGGCAAGCTTGAGAAGGTGGACTTGGAGAGAATCAAGCTTGAGAAAGTTGACTTTCTCAAGTGAGTTGAGTTCTTAATCACTCCTTAATGGAATGTGACAATATTAGGAGGTGGGTTAGGATATAATTAAGATTAGGATTAGATTTAGCAAGGGTGAATGGGTTGGGATAGGTTTGAACCCATGGTCAAAGTGGTTGAGATAGGTTAGGTTAGGGTTTAGAAAAATATTAATGAAATGAATAAAAATTATTTAATTCTTCAGAAATAGGAATATTAATTATTTAAGTTTTAAATTTCTTTTTAATAATCAATAGGACTATAGCCAATTTAATTAAATTAATTAGGCTAGGGGAATGGGTTCATTTGGAAGTGAGAAATTGATTTAGGATTTTCTTTAATTCCTTGCAAATTAATCATTTTAGCCATGTATTTGTTTGATTTTCATTTTGGCTAAAAGTAATTAATTTAGTGATTTGATCACTTTAGGAGATTAAATTGATTTCAAAAGAATTATGCCAAGCAGTAACAGGGTCATTTGAATATAATTGGGGGTATGATCACACTTAGGGAAAATAGGGTCTACGGTCAGAGCAGACCAAATCCAGGTGGCAACATTTCCCCCTCTTTGAATAGATGTGTGAGCAGTGCATTGATTCAAAGATAGTTTTTGATTTTGACTTCAGAAAGATTAAGAATTTCGCTCATGATCGAATGAAATGCCTGAAGAGATCAGTCTCGCACTTGATTGAACTAAACTGATAGAATTGAATTTGCACTTTGTTGTCATACAAAGGTCAATAAAATATTTTAAAGATATCAATCATGAACCTGGTTGTTGTCCAAAGATTGATAATACTGATTCCGAACTTGGTTGTCATCCAAGAGTTAATATGAAGCTGCCAGGAGCTTAATAAGAATCTTTTAAAATAAGGAAACACAAGAAATCTAGCTTATGAGAACCAAAGCTTTCTATCCAACTATTCTGACTTAGTCAAGGAAACTATCATGCCCCTAGTTTGTTTGATAACGAAGTCATTTTAATGTTGTTTCGAGAAAAAAATTGATTGATGATAGTGTGATCATGCCCCCTTAGGAACGAAATCGAAGGAAAAAGAAATAAAAGCCCTCTGTTAAAATGATGTATCACTTGCAGGAACGGGTAGGGAAAGAAAGAATGGATTAGAAGAAGTAAAGAAATGAAGGAATGTTTAGAGAAAACACAAGGGTACCAAGTTAATCATGTTTAAAAGGTGAGTTCAATTTTGTTCCCGATAGATCAAAGATTTCGGGAATCATGGATTATGTAATGAACTTGGATTTTGAATGAATCTAGAAATCATTTTGAGCTCAGAGTCCTTATGCTTTTACTTCTTTCACAAATGCATCATGCAATCTCTAAATGCAGCTACATGCAGACTCTTAGGACTTGTCACTGATTGGCAGATATTAGACATTATCATCATTGGGCACTTTTTGAAATGGATACCACCTGATAGTACAACCATAACTAATACCCACTGATATCATGAAAGTATGAATACTATGTTTTATTGAAATGTCATAAATAGACTTAGGCATCAAGGCATAGAAGCCAAGATGACAAGATAGTCACCGTCCTTTTACTATATCAGATTTTGTGTAAGGAAAGATATTGAACCCGTAATGACCTTGAAAATTCATATCCTTGGGTACATTATGCTTCGTATACTTTAGTGAGAATCTGAATTTAGAAAACAGATAAAGAAATTGTTCCAACCTCATCGTAATTTACACATAGCAAAGATCAAGATATATGCGGCTATCCACTCATGGTGGAAACTCATACCATAGACATCCAAGTTAGGTGATAGTTATAGGATCATTTGGAACAATCACCATATGTAGAAAACCAAGAAAACATTATGTCCCCCATCCTTGCGACTCTTTATCTTTACACAGACGTCATGGAGTAACTTAGAAGACATAACAACTAGCAATTGTGAATCAATCAAAATAAAATTCATAACTGCTTAGATGCCCCTAGTTAAAACATCATCGAAACATAAAAGAGTCATAATCAAACCAAGACCAAACTATGTTTAAGATAGTATTGAGAAATGCTAATGATTAATTTTTCAAGCACAATAGAGATTCATCAATCAAAAATTTGGAGTTCAAGCAATATGTGTTCCATGTCTGTGCATGTTTCCTAATTTTTATTCCAATGTAGGTCCTAGGAACATTGGTCATGTTAGTGCAATGTTTGTTTCATCCTTGTGTTGTGAAAGTAACAGTTTAGTGAAAGTATCAGAAAGCATCGCATCACAAGACAAAACAACATATGATGAATTAGTAGACACAACCTATCAGACTAGCAAAGATGCCCCCAGTGCAGAATGACTTGATCCTAAGATAGAAATACAAACAAATTCCAAGCAAGGATAAGATAGTTATTGAGGAAACAAAGTCAACGTTTTAGCACAGGTGTAATCGTGAAGGCTTACTATCATAAATGTATTGATAGATGGAGCGTAGAACACAAGTGACGCCTGATTACCAGGTTTTCACCACTTGGAAAAACCTTTTATTCTTTTTTTCTACCAGGATGCCCCTTTTACCAAGTTTTCATCAAGGCACTTTTTTTCTTTTTCAATGTTTTTCCTATTTTTGCTTTTTTGAATATTTTTGTAGTATCAAGACGCCTGTGTACTAGGTTTTCACCAAGGATACCTTTCCTTAGAAATTTTTCCACTATTTTTGAATTTCTTCAGGATCAATTTTCTAAATTTTTTTGGTATTTTCTGAGAACTAATTACTATACAGGCTCTACTAGCCAAACATCAAGCATAGAACCACTTCAAATGTAGAGTATTGAAAGGATCTGGAAGAACGTCTCCCTCAAGTGTCGCTAGTTGATAGGCTCTAGTACCAAAAGTAGCAGTGATAACATAAAGTCCCAGCCAATTAGGTTCAAACTTTCCTTTCTGCTCTCTGTTAGGCTGGTTTTTAGGATTCTCCTTTATGACGAGATCCCCCACTTCAAACTGTTGTGGCTTTACCTTTTTATTGTACCCCTTTGACATGCGTGCTTGGT
This sequence comes from Thuja plicata, assembly GCA_018584345.1. Lineage (NCBI taxonomy): Eukaryota > Viridiplantae > Streptophyta > Pinopsida > Cupressales > Cupressaceae > Thuja > Thuja plicata. The sequence continues at coordinate 5,188,143 of MU227940.1, read as the reverse complement.
ATACTTTTAAGTGATCAAACGCCTATTGTCTGCGCTCATCCAGTAGGTCTAAATAATTCACCCTATCAATGCGGTATTGCTCATCAGTAACAAGCCCTTGTAAAGATATGCGCAAAGATAGGATTTCAACCTCAATTGGTAGTACTACTTCAGCGACATAGAATAGAGCAAATGGTGTGGCTCTAGTTGGTGTTATGTTGCTTTTTCTATAGGCCCATAGTGTCGGATTTAGTTGTCTCTGCCAGACTTACTTACAGTTATGTGTAGGATCTTGAGAATATTCTTATTAGATGCCTCAGTCTGTCCATTACCTTGAGGATAATAGATTGAGGAGCAGTGTTGAGTGATGTGAAAATGTTCACAAAGGTCATCAATGTCTTGGTTTTTAAATTAGCCCCCATTGTCTGTTACAATTGAAGAGGGTATCCCATACCTACAGATAATATAGTTCAGAATGAACATAGCCACCTATTTTCCAGTGGCTTTGATTAGCGGCATGGCCTTGACCCACTTCATGAAATACTCAATGTTCGTAATGATGAATTTGTGTCCATTTGAAGAAGTAGGATATATTTATCCAACCAATTCAAAGGCCCATTGCTGAAATGGCCAATGTGTAATGAAAGGTATAAGTTCTCTTGCAGGAGCATGGATGAGATTTCCATGTGTCTGGAATTTTTGACATGTTTTAGAAAATTGAATAGCATCTTTTTCCATTGTAGGCCAGTAATAGTCTACTCTAAGCAGTTTCTTTGCTAGTGAGAAGTCGTTTGAATGTGGCCCACATACACCTTCATGGACTTATTTTAATGCACGATCAGACTCTTCGAGTTCTAGACATCTAAGAAGCGTATCGTTGAGACCTCGTCGATATAAGTTATTGGTTATGAGGACATAACATGATGTTGTCCTAATCAAGGCTCTTTTCTCATTTCTAGATAGATTATTAGGAATAGTTTGGTTAGTTAGATAGGTAATGATATTAGCATACCAAGATTGGTCTGGGGTGTTCAAAGTACAGATTACTTGATATTCAGGGCTATTAAAGGTAGGATAGGATAGTTCTTCCACCAAGAAATCATAGAGGAATTGATGTTCTTCTAGTTTTAATATGGACACCAAGGTAGCCATAACATCTGCAACCTTGTTCTCTATTTTGGGTATCTGTTGGAATGTCATGAAGATGAAGTACTTCTTTAAGTCATCAACTAGTTGTTTGTAGGGTGTTAACTTCTCATATTTCATCTGATAATCTCCATTGACTTGGTTGATAATGAGCTGGGAGTCAACATACACATGCAACTCTATGATCTTCCATTCCATGGAAAGTTTAAGACCATTTATCAATGCTTCATATTCAGAAATGTTGTTTGTGCATGGAAACATCAATTTGTGACTTTGGTATTTTGTAGCCTTGATGAGTTATGAATAAAACCCCTTCTCCAGAGTCTTGTTGCATGAAAAAACCATCAAATTACATCTTCTATGGATACTCGGTTAGATGCATAATCGTCTCATTAGGGAATTCAATCCTTTAAGGTTCATCATCTTGGAGTGGTGAATCATCTAGTTGATCCATGAGGACTTGTCCTTTAATAGCCCTCTTGTCCGCATACTCAATGTCAAATTCACTTAGAATGAGGGCCCATTTTTCCAAATGTCCTGTTAATGTTGTTTTGCTTAAAAGTTACTTTAGAGGATCAATTTTAGCAATGAGCTTTATTGTATGTGACAGTATGTAGTGTCTCAATTTCTGTGATGCGAAGACGACTAATAAGCATGCTTTCTCAATAATGTTGTAGTTGAGTTCATAGGAGACTAGTGTTCTATTGATGTAGTAGATAACTCTTTTTTTCTTTGTTTCATCCTCTTGTGTGAGCAATACTCCTTGTGATGTAGCTATAGCTGAAATATACAGGAGTAATGGCTTAACATAGATGGGTGCCATAAGAATAGGAGGAGTAGCCATGTATTCTTTTAATTCTCTAAAGTTGGCTTCACAGTGTTCATCCCATTTGAAGGTGACCCCTTTATGTAGAAATTTGGTAAAGGGTTGTGCCCTATCTGCAACTTGTTACATGAATCTCCTGATTGATTGAATTCTCCCTTGTAATGTCCTCATTTGACCGATGTTGCGTGGAGGAGTCATCTCTAGTATAGCTTTGACCTTTGCAGGGTCTACCTCAATTCCTTTTGCTGAAACAATAAATCCTAAGAGTTTTCCTGATTGGACCCCAAAGGCACACTTTCTTGGATTGAGCGTGAGTTGAAATTGCTCCATACGATCCAATACTTTTTGTAAATCATCAATATGACTGCTCCTTTCTTTAGATTTAGCTAATGTGTCATCCACGTAATCCTCCATGTTTTTATGCATCATATCATGGAATATAGTGGTCATTGCTCTTTGATATGCAGCATTGGCATTCTTTAACCCAAATGGCATGACGTTCCAGCAAAAGGTTCCCCATGTGCATGTAAATGCGGTCTTCTCTTGATCTTCAGGAGCAATTTTAATTTTATTATAGCCTGAGAAACAATTCATTAATGAATACATTTGGTAGCCTGCTATGAGGTCTATGATCATATCAATATTAGGTAGTGGAAAGTCATCCTTAGGACATGCCTTTTTAAAGTCTCTGAAGTCTGTATAGATCTTGATAGATTTATCAGATTTAGATACTGGGACCACATTGGAGATCCATCGGGCATAGGCAATGACTTTGATGAATCCATCTTTTAAAAATTTCTCTAGCTCTACTTTTACTAGAAATGCAACATGAGGATGCATCTTTCTAAGTTTTTGTTTTACAGGCTTGATCTCGGGAGCTATAGACAAGTGGTGCATTATTAATTCAGGATCCAGTGTAGGCATATCTGTATAGAACCATACAAAATTGATATTCTTCTCTTTCAGGAACTCGGTGAATTGTGTCTTTTCCTCTCTTATCAAAGATTGTGCTAGGTGGACTATTTGAGGATCTTCAATTGTGCCTAGATTAACTAGTTGTGTTGGTTCTATCAGAACTGAAGACCTTTCTTGAAAGTTCTTGGGGAGGATATTAAGAATCTCATCTTTTGGCACCTCTGAGAGGTTTTCATCATCAGATATGTCTTTTATTTTTACTATTTCAGGATCTAACACAGCCACAATGTGGTTTTCATCGTCAATTCCCTTTTTCTTTTTGTTTTTGAACTTTTGACTGAGAAACTTGATATCCTCCTATGACATGTTCATGCTCCTTGCATTGGTGGAAGAAGGGTAGGGTTCACAAGCATTTAGATAACAAGCCAAGGTGTAGTCATTGGGAAAGTTCATGATAGGAGTAGGATCTGTATTAGCCCAATCAATTAGGTTAGGGTTTATCAAAGATAGGGAGTCAGTCTTTGGGAAGGACAGCATCGCATTAGCGTTAAGACCATTAACTGACATGACATGTTCCGTTAGGTTAGTTTCTTCGATGTTTAGATCAATAAGAGTTAGATCGTCATAAAAAGGGTCATTGTTAGTTATATGTGGACCAAATTCTAGTGACTTGTCAGTGGAACTTTCATCATCATCTCTCCATAAAAGGAGGCTTCTTGCTTGTCACCTTTGAACTTCTTCTAGGCTTAGGAAAACACCAGTCTCCCCATCAATGATTGGGAGAAGGAATTCCTCCTCTGCTTCAGGAATATCAACATTGCTGGGAGTAGTGTCAGAATGTTCACGAGGTGCTGAGGGAGCTACAAACATGTGAATTGTATCTATTTCAATGTCTTCTATGGAAACATATATCTCATCCCATTCATAGTCATGAGAGTCAGTGATTTCGTCATTAGATCTGTTTAAGTATTCAACAATAGTTATCTGATGTACCCGATTACCCACCTGTGGATCAAAGTGTGGTAGATCAAGGACATGTGTGATTGTGACTAACTGCCCCCAGTTAGGATGTGAATCCCTTTGGTGGGATGTGCTTTTAGTAGTGGTTTCTATAAATGGTACCTCTGGAGCATCTTCTATTATGTTTCCTACCTCTTGAATAGGAACCTGTGGTAACAAAGGTATGTGAATATCTTGTGGTGTTTCAAAGCTTGGTACATACCAATCTCCTTGATATTCATGATTCTCTGTGCCAACATGTAATAATCTTTCATAGGACCATGGTTCTAGTTCTATCTCTTCTGTTTCATCACTTCCTTTGTCAAAGATCAGACTATCTTTTGAAGTAGGTTTGTGAGATTCATTATTAAAACCTAGTCCTATTTTGTCTCCAGTATTCTTGAACTCCATGTGTATAGGCTCAATAAGTCCTCTTCCTATGTTATTTAGAGGTCCTTTTCCTTTGTATCCCATTTTCTTGAGGAGGTCGTATCCTTTACCATACTCTTTTGGGGATATTTCCACATGTTTGACCTCAGCTTTCCTTGGTTATCCTTTGTAAAGCTAGTCCAAGACTGCCTTTTCTTCTGTGTTATCTAAAGAAGATGTGGATGCCTTAACCATGCCAGTTGCTTTGTGTATTTCTAGCTCTTTAGATGCGACAGGTGTGAATGACGAGGAAGGCCTTCCATATTTTCTTTGTGATATTGGTAATTTTGTTAATGATAGAGTCATGTCCAGCTTCATTTCTCCCATACCTATTTCTTCAAGTTTTAAGGTCTTTCCAAAGCTTTTCATCTCCATGTCTTTGTTATTCTCAGGAGCAATCTCATCCATAGCTTCCTTGTTATGTGGAATCATACTACCTACCTTGATATTGTTGCAAGTGTAATTAGCATCTGCAAGAATTGTCACTTCCACCCCATTATGTGGGAACTTGATACATTGGTGGTAAGTAGATGGCACAACTTGCATTTCATGGATCCAAGGTCTCCCCAACTGGATGTTGTAGGCCAAGGGCAGATCTAGAACTTGACATGTGACATTTCTTTCAATCGGCCCGACCTTGATGGGTAGAATGATAAGACCTTTAGAGGATCTTTCTTCCTCATCATAAGCTCTTATTGTTATTTTGCTTCTAGAATCAATGGTCTATTCTGAAAGACCCATTTTCTTGATTAGATTAAGGGTACAAATATTCAATCCAGCACCTCCATCTATCAATACATGTCTAACACGAGATTTATGAATGAGGACTTCAATATGGAGGGGTTGATTATGTGGATGTGTCAATGATTTATCATCCTCTTAAGAAAAGGAGAGATAATGTTGCGTAGAGATGTGATAGACCGTCTCTTGGAATTTGTCTATATCAATGTCCTTTGGGACATTTGTGGCATGTAGGGCTTGTTCTAGGATTTCCCTATGTACAGTGGAGATTTTAAGCAACTCAAAAATAGAAATTTTAGTAGAGTTTCATTGCAATAGGTCCACCAAGTCATACTTTGTTGTACGAATAGTAACCACATGTTTTGTTGTTGGTTTAGGGATAGTAACAATAGGAACCTTGGAATTTGATGCTGGTTTTGGGGAGTAATTGGGTCCTTTGATCGTGACTTGTGCTTGGCTCCGAGTCACCACATTTGATTGGAAAGAAATACCCTTGATTGTGACCACATTAATTGATTCAGTTTGAATGTCTAGCATATTGATCACATTATCATTGTTGGAATAGGTGTAGTTTACTTCATTACCTTTCCCTTTAGATGCCTCCCCTTTCTCATAATTAGGGAACGAATTAAATGTCGTGTGATCTTTGTTGGTAGTGTGTCCATCCACTTTGATCTTTCCTCCTTCAATAAGGTCTTGGATGACATGTTTGAGCTTAAGGAAGTTGTTAGTTTTGTGTCCTTTGTTTTTGTGAAAGATGCAATAGGAATTGTCATCCCACCACCTGGGTTTAACTTCCGTCTCCCATGGTTTGGAATCTGGGATTGTGAGAACCTTGTTTTCTAATAGAGTCTTTAAAATAGTTTCAAGAGGATCTCCCAAAAGATCGAAGGTTCTTTGAAGTCGGGAGGTCCATGATCGTCCCTTGCTATTATCATTGTTTTCTTTGGGTACGGAGGTTGTTACCTTGGCATCTTTGCTTTCTTGCATGTTGTTAGTTAGATTGAACACCTCAGGTTTAGGACCAACATTGGATGCATCTACTATGCCATCATTGACAACATATTTGTTCTACTTCCACTATTTAGGATTAGAGGTGGAATTGTTAGATTTGTTTTCACCGTGAAGAGTGATCTCCCTCTTTTTAACCATAACTCTTTGATACGAAGGGCGTTCTTGATCATCCTATCGAAGCTAGGTGAGTCTTTCATTTGCAATGCATAGTTCAATTCAGGGCTCAAGTTATTAACAAATATTTCCATTTTCCCAGTTTAGGGAATAGCCCTTGAATATCGTGCAAAGATTTTCCTCCATCATTGTAGAAAGTGTGTAAAGGATTCACTATTCTTTTGTTTAGTGTTGCATAGATCCATCATAGTCACATCATGTTGGATGTTGTAGGAGTAATGTTGAATAAATTATTGAATCAAATCCTCAAAAGTCTTGACCTTAGGTGTAATTTTTGAGAACCACTTCATGGCATTGCCTCCTAGACTTCCAGGAAAAAGCCACATGAGGTAAGTAGGTACATGCATGTACTCTATGCTCAGAGCACATAATTATCTGACGTGATCATGTGGGTCATTTTTTGTTGTATACTTGTCATATTTTGGTCTTGCCATGTTAGGAGGAAACAAGACCATAATAATACTCTTGTCAAAAGGAAATGGAAAAATGGTGTCCAAAGAGTATTTTGTTTTAGGTTTTTCCTTCTCTTTTTTGAGCGTTGTAAGTTAAGTTTGCATTAAAGTGAGTTTCTTAGCAAGAATGGATATAGGATTTGGCACTTCTTTTTCTTTTAGCTATTTGACATCATAATCTGGGGGTAATTTTATGCCGTCAGATGTTAGGTGGAGAAATTATTTCTCTTTATCTTCGCTAATCATCTTTTTCATCATCTTTTAGAATTTCTTTCTCTATTTGGGTTTGTTATATTCTTCTTCAATGATGTCTTCCTCACTGCCTGATTCAAATATAGGATAGTCAAATGTGGGTTCTTCTTCTTCTTCATCGGTATCTTCATGCTTTTGGTTTTTATTTTTGTCATATTCTTCAAAAGTTGCACTCCATTCACAAGTGTTTCTATCCATTTCTGGAGAGTCTAGATCGTGTAGGGAACTACAAGATGTTTCTCCCTGAAAGTGTAGTGATTTAGGAGGTACTTTCGATCCTTTAGACATGTACTTGTTGCATCTTGTGTTAACCATGTAGTTGGGTCTCAACTTTGTCAAATTTTCCCAATAGTGTCAGGTAGTATCTTGAATCATTCAAGTGAGTGTGTCTAGGTGAAAGTATCATTTGTATCTTAGTAGAAGTAAATGATTCCAGCGTCAAATGGTTTAGAATGCCCTGATAGTGAGCTGGTAATCAAGTTGTTGTAAGAAGTGGATAGACCACACGTATTGAGACATATCACGAGAAATTGGCTGGACATGCAAGATAGACATCTGAAAAAGTGTTTTGACACAGAAATAGGGAGACCAGAAGAGAAAATAGGGACAAACTAAAGAGCCAAAAGGGTATCTAAATCAACTAAGTTTTCTTGAGAAGCTATTCTGCAAGTGTCCACTGTCCTAGATAAAAGCTCCGAGATGCGAGCCAGGAAATATGGGATGCGAGCTACTGATGAACCTAGATGCGAGCTGGAACCCTAGATGCAATGATATGATGACCAGATGCAAGCCAGAATACTAGATGCAAGCTAGGATACCAAATACAAGCTAGGAAATCTGGGATGTAATTTTATGATGTCTCTATCAGATTTGGTCAATTTTGAAAAAATCATCTTGGAAGTGCGTCAAGTTTGTCTGATTGCAGATTGATTTCTGAGACCTGTCGGTGAGTGAAAAACACATGTGTAGACCAAGGATTGAATTTTTTTTCTTGTTTGAAGGTGTTATCTTTTCAATGCTCTTTTAGACACGTCAAATAGATTTTCTTTGTTAGGAGGGTAAAACAGGGACACATCTTATCCCTATTTTATAGGTTGAGGATGAAAATCTTTGCTTGTTGACTTAGGTACACACTCAAATGCTAATCAGAATACAGCCATCACCAAGCACTCAATGGCTCCAGTCATGATGTTGTATTAGCTGACTCCAAACACAAGTGAGGGAATGATATGATGAGTGTCTTGGGGCAATTACTTTTTGCCTTGCACAAGGATTATCGCCCTTTTGGGGGTGAATCAGGAATTATTTCAGTTTAAGTGTTTTCTATGATTGGGCAATCCGTTTGAAATCGTCCCCCATATAATTGCACAAGGAAAAATGGAGGCATATAGCCCTATGAGTACTCAAATATGTGTATTCTCACAAGAAAGATTCAAGCGGCTCCGCTCTACACATACCCAAGCATGTTCAATGAATGATGTCAAAATTCTAAGAACAAAACTGATTCCATCTTCTAAGGCTTTAGCCTATGAGGAAGAAACTATTTATAGTGAGTTGGAAGGATTGGTGTAAAACTTGTCCTCACTTGGGTCGTTCCCAGGAGATTTTTTCTTCAACTGGTAGGCCCTCTACTATTAAATAAGTGTACAAAGAATTGGCGAGCATTGGACATCTAGATTTTTTATTCTTTTGAAGAAGAGCATACTCTCCTAATCCATGTCATTTTCTCCCAAAATAGTTTCAAGCAAACATTTATTTCCCTCAAGGAATGTTGTGCTCGATTTAAGATGTTCCTACTTTAGGGAAAACAAAATGATTGAAAGTAAATTTGTGTTGTTCGATTAGCCACAATATTAGATGAGTAGCTTGTTCAATTTCTTATCCCAAATTTAGACAATGAGTTTGTTCAATTAATCCACAATGTTAAGTGCTCTGTGTTTTTCATTAACTGATCCAAAAGAAATTTAGTTTTGGTTGCTTGGTTCAGTTATCTCCAAATTCCTTTCAACTCATAAAATGATGTGTGAGTTTCCGATTTTCCTCAAAAGGAAAAGAGCATATTCCTCTAGTCAGTTTAGTAGAAGATTAGAAAATGTTCTTAGTGTCAAAAGCATGTAAATAAAGGTCAATAAGGGGGTTGGGCAACCTGAAAAAATCATTTTAGTATTCTTTGTTCAACTCCCAAGAAAAACCTTTGATAGCAACCTGCAAACACTAGTTAGGCTGCTTTAAAAGACAAAAACCAAAGTGATCAAATTGTTAGAGGTTAGGAAATGAAGTACGCAAGATTTTTAACAAGATACGATCGTAAAAACACAGGTTGCAATACCATATACCGGATGTGATCCCTTGTTACCAGATGCGATTGTATGTTCCCCAGATGCGATACTAAACTAAAAAAAATCTAGGAAATCTCGGATGCGAGCCTCATTTTCTGTGGTGCGAGGGCGTATCCCGGATGCGAGCTAGAATGACCAGAAATGACTCTGGACCTAAAAAATGGGAGGATAGATTTGTGAAAAATAGAGTTAAAATGAGGCAAAATTCAAAATTGAGTCCCACGATGGGTGCCATAAATGTGTGCGTTAAAATGTGTACCTGTTATCTACAAAATGACACTTCAATATATCATTGCATTAGTGGGAAACATGGTTAGATGAGCATATAAAACACTATAATCAACCTATTGCTTTCTAACTAAGAAGAGTATGATGAGCAACACAATAGCCCTCAGATTATGCTACTATCAGTGACATATACGACTTAGCATGAAATATTTGAGTTAAAACATACTATTTAATCATTAAGCATGCATATTATCTCTAATAATGAACATTATAACAATGAATGATAATGAAACTATGAAGTAAAAATGAAACTATCTAAATCCTAACAACATAACAATGCATTTTCAATCTAAAATATGGGCTTATTTGTGCTCAAAAACTCCTTCTATTTATAGAATAAATGAGGAGAGAGAGTGGGACAAGGTGCATTAAGGGAGTTGAAAAAATTATTAATGAGGTGTAAGAGGCATAAATTCCAAAGGCATTGAAGAGGCATGGGCTTAAGGAATCTCCATTAATGAGGCATTAAGGACAGCCTTTAAGAAGCGTGGGAAGGGTGTAAGAGAAAAGCTTGAGAAGGTGGACTTGGAGAGAGTCAAGCTTGAGAAAGTTGACTTTCTCAAGTGGGTGGAGTTCTTAATCACTCCTTAATGGAATGTGACAACATTAGGAGGTGGGTTAGGATAGAATTAGGATTAGGATTAGATTTAGCAAGGGTGAATGGGTTCGGATAGGTTTGAAGCCATGGTCAAAGTGGTTGAGATAGGTTAGGCTAGGGTTTAGAAGAATATTAATGAAATGAATAAAACTTATTTAATTCATTAAAAAATAAGAATATTAATTATTTAAGCTTTTAATTGCTTTTTAATAATCAATAGGACTATAGCCAATTTAATTAAATTAATTAGGCTAGGGGAATGGGTTCATTTGCAAGTGAGCAATTGATTTATGATTTTATTTAATTCCTTGCAAATTATTCATTTTAGCCATGTATTTGTTTGATTTTGATTTTGGCTAAAAGTAATTAATTTAGTGATTTGATCACTTTAGGAGATTAAATTGATTTCAAAATAATTATGCCAAGCAGTAATAGGGTCGTTTGAACATAATTGGGGGTATGATCACACTTAGGGCAATCTTGCATCAACCAAAAAGATTTCATTTTAGTTTTTTCCTATTTGCTTATTTCTGTGTTTTGGTTATAAATCCATCCAATTGGCACATTGGCTTATGTGATCCTTATGGCGTGTTCTAGACATCCTGTGAAATCTATGTCTGGGTTCGCACCTCGATCCGTTCTATTTCTAGGAGGATATTTCTTGAGATTTGGATCAAACCTGTCTCTTCTTCATGATAACAGTTTAATCTAAGTTTCCCAATTGTGCGAAGCTTTCCTATGAATTATAGAGATGATTGACACATTTTTCGGTGATATTATGCTCATGGTTGAATTCCTTATGTGATTGTACTTCATTTCATATTCTTCTAATATTTGAGCCATGTCCTATTTGGCACACGCTATATTTTCCTGCCTTGGAGAATGTGATCTATTTTGGCTGCCTTGTGTCTTGCGATCTTGTATATATTTATTGTGTTGGTTTCTTAGTTAAGCAGCTTGGTGGCAGCTCTCAAAAGTAGGTTAGCATTCAATATGGATCTAGATTTCTATATGTAATAAGGCATGTGTGCCTTAGAATGTAAGTTGGCATGTTGTTGGGAATATGTGTTGTAATATGTATTCCTGAGATAATGTGAAGGCTTGTATGGGCATGTTTGTTGTTCATTGTTGAGTGGTTTATGATCTCTTATTGATTGTTTCCTCTATGTTGAGTCTTGATGTATGGTTGGACCATCGCCATTGGTGAAACTCTGGTCATGGCTGCGTTAAATGGTATCAGAGTGAGATTCTTCCTATGATTATAGACTTGTGTACCTGAACTTGTGAATCATTTGATGTGTTGATTGTGCGGTGGAAGAGAATGAGTCTGGCCTAGACTAATAGAGGACTTGTGCAAGGTGGTTAGGGAATGATTTTTTGTTGGTTGTTGGCTTGTATGAGTTTATTTGGACAAGATAAGTTCTGGCAATGGTAGATTGTTGTTCCCAAGCTTGCAAAATCCTTGATGGCTTGTTGTGGGGTGGAAAAATGTGGATCTAACCTACGATGCTAAAATATTTTCCTGAGGATGGATCAAAGAGGATATGTTGTTGAATGTGAATCTTGGAATGGGTTGAGGTCCTCGAGCCATCAAGTTGCTGAACATATTGTTTCATCTAGGTAGGTTGTGAACATGTTCACTAGATTGCTGAGTGAGAGGCAATTGAGATCTTACATTCAGATCGTCGAGCAGGGGCACTTGCGCCATGTGAAGGGAGAGATGTTTTTGGATAGGATAAACCCTAGAAGTGCAAATAGAAAGTTTGAAGACTTTAGGGTTAATTTGAGGTTTGAGATTTTTAATACTTTGGTTGGTTTGAGGAGGAATCTTAAACCTAGGAGTGAGTGTGAGGAGGCTACCGAGGAGCTGAAGAGATTGATTTGGCATTTACTAATTTAGAAGTGGATCGTTTGGCCTATTAAGAAGATTTTTTAAAGGAGGAAAAGGAAAGATAGAGTTGCAAAGAAATATGATAAGCTTGATAAGGTATGTACACCTGTGAATACTTTGATAGAGATTGCAGAGGATAAGGTAGATATGGTTATGTGTGAATTTCATAATTTGTTGATCGAATTAGATGACCAAGATAAGGAGTATCTTTTTATTGAGGATGATAATGAGATTTTTGATGTTGATGTTGTTGACGTTGGAATTGAGAATTATTTGGCTGAATTTGATAACCTTGTTGAAAAAGTTGTTGATTTTGATATTTTTTTATAGTGTGGGTGTTACTGTCGATGAGAATTTTGTTGGTGAGTATGAGAGGGCTTGTGATAAGGCTCTTAGTTGTGATTATGTGTATGATGCTGATGAAGAATTGTAGATTGAATTTTTTCAGTCAAGTGTTGACTTGTTGCAAAGATTACCTAGAGGGTGTGAGAGAGAATATGTGTATTTCTTGGTTGATGATTGTATGCAAGAGGATGTTGTTTCTTATATTACAGAATAGGTGTGGAAAGAGGGACTATATTTCATTGACAAAGATGAGTATTTGTGCATGAGGATGGATTTGCTGAGAGTGAAAATGAAGATTTATTTGAAGGAAGATTTGATGTTGATGACGAAGGAGGATATATAGATGAAAGATAAAGGTAATGGATTCAGTAAAGTTCTTGATTTATTTTTTGTTGATAGACTGCTGACAGGGTGTTTTCAAAGGTGTGATGAGTGGATGATGATAATAAGTGGGTTTGCAAAGAGGAGTGTAGATCTTGTGTTTTATTCTGTTTTTGATCTGTTTGGTTCTTCCTATGGATTTGTTGGCTGGTCTATTTCAGTTTAAAGGATGTGGAGATCAAGTCAGAGACGATAGAGATTTTTTTGTGTAGGTTAGCCATGAGGGTTGGGAAGTGGAAGGTCAAAATGAAATCTGATGGTCAATTGTAGATTTATTCTATTGTTGCAAAGTGAGAGGCTTACTTTCTTAATAACCTTGGGTGTCTGATGTGGGAGCATCCTGGGTTCTTGGCAATCTTGCATCAACCAAAAATATTTCCTTTTAGTTTGTTCCTATTTTCTTGTTTCTATTTTTTGGTTACGATCCTTCCCATTGTCAAATTGGCTTATGTAATCCTTATGGCGTGTTCTAGCCATCATGTGAAATCTATGTCTAGGTTTGTATTTCGATCCATTCTATTAAGGTGGAGATTTATTTAGATTTGGATCAGACCTATGTATTCTTCATGATAATAGCTTAATCCAAGTTTATGAACTGTGTGAAGCTTTTCCATGGATGGTGGAGTTGATTGGTGCATTATTTGATGGTCTTATACTTGTGGTCAACTTCCTTGTGTGATCACACTTCATTTCATATTCATCTAGAGGTGTTCTTCTAAGATTTGGGTCCTTTCCTATTCGGCACACGCTATATATTTTCCTGCCTTGGAGAATGTGATATTTTCTGGCCGACTTGTGGCTTGCGATCTTGTATATATTTGTTATGTTGGTTTCTTAGTTAAGAAGCTTGGTGGTATATTTCATTAGTAGGTTAGCATCCAATATGGATCTGGTTTTTGTATGTAATCAGGCATGTGTGGCTTAGAATGTGAATTGGCATGTTGTTGGCCATATATGTTGTAAGCTTGGTTCTTGAGATAATGTGAAGTCCTACGTGGGCATGTTTGTTATTCATTTATATAATCTCTTGTTGATTATTTACATTGTGTTGACTCTTGTTGCATAGGTGGACCATCTCCATTGGGGAAACTTTGGTCATGGATGTGTCAACCTCCCCTCTCAGTCTTGTTGTGTGTTCAATACAAGTATTTTTTAAAACCCTTTTCTTGTTCTTATATTTAGGATCAAATCACTTTTACCACATGCATAAAGAATAAAAAATAGGTTTTTTTAAAGCTATTAACCATCCGTTAGCATGGCTATTAATAATGCAATTATTTTAGTTCTATCAAGTTTTGAGATTTTTTGTATCATCACTTCCTTTTCTAACTTTAATAGCATGAAATTTGATATTTATTCATCCTTTTGATCTATCTCTCCACATGTGAGATAAGATGAGTTTCTCATCACAAGTAATACCATATCTCTTGGCATTAGTAAACATATTGGTATCAGAATTAATTTTGATAATACTCATAGTAGGTTTATCAAGCTTGGTACCTACAAACCATTTATTTCAAACAACATGTGTTATAGTATATAATAAAAACATAAACTAGTTTCATGTTAGTAAAATTGATAATTATCATATCCTCATGTACTTTAAAAGAAGTTGGTATATTTCACACACTTTTAGTTAAAAATAATACATTAATATTTTTCATTACTTCCCCAACGGATCCCATTTTGAAAAAATTTACAACTTCATTGGTAGCCATGTCCACCACACCACTTCCTTCTATGTAGATTGGTGGAATCTTGGATTGAAGAAAAATCTAGATCAAATTTTTTCTTTGTTCCATTATGTCTCTAATATTCCAAGGACAATTCACAGTTCCCTTTAGAATGTCTATAACTTGTTTTTAGCTACCTTCTATTATGAAATTGGAGAACCCCGTTTCTTTCATTCTTTGAATTCCCCACTATGTGACCATAGCTTAAAATTTATTAATGGTTGTATAACCTAGATTATTAATATACCTTCAATTAGCTTTCTTGGTGGTCTCTTATTGTTCCCCTTTCTCTAGCCAAATCAAGGTTGCCTTTTGAGCACCCATCAAAATTGCATTTCACCCATCCTCATTTAAGACAGTTTCGTTTAGAATGTCTATAACTTGTTTTGAGCTAAATTCTATTATGAATTTGGAGAACCTCATTTCTTTCATTCTTTTAATTCCCCACCATGTGACCATAGATTCAACTTTATTAATAGTTTCATGACCAAGATTCTTAGTATACTTGCAATTAGCTTTCTTGGTGGTCTCTTACTGTTCCCCATGCTCTAGCCAAACCAGGAATGCCTTTTGAACACCCATTAAAATTGTATTTGATCCATCCTAATTAAAGAGGAGACCAAACAATGTTTCATCTCAAAAACTATGTTGTCAAGTTTATTCTTGTTAAATCTTGGTTTTACCCCCACAATTCTTTTATTCTTAGACCTTTGTATGTAGGCATACACGTTGAGTAGCTATAACTTCCAACATTGATATTCCCCTAAATCAATTGTTTGATAGGCATAAATACATCCATGTTGTTTCTTTTTTTATCTCTAAAATATTTTTGATTTCTTACCCCATCCCCAAAAGGAGGAACTTGTCTCCATAGACCAACAATGATAGTATGGTTAAAAGGACCTCTTAAACTAAAGATGATATCAATGAATAGTTATAGTTTGTTTCCTATCTTAAAAATGATTCACATATTTATTCTCCCAAAGATTACATTTTATAATCCTTCATGGACATTCTATCATTAATCATTGGTATTCACAAAATTATTGATGCTCACTTTTGTAGATTCTCAATAGGATTTTATTCTTGTATTCCGTCCAATACATCATATTAATGATGATTACCCTAGTATGATCTTACAATAGTCCCTTTATTATCTCATAATAATGAAGATTGGGAAGTAGATTATTTTATGACTAGTGACCCTTAGGTTCATACATTTCTCTCATATATACATATATGTATTTTCTTCTTAGTTATGTCATGTTCATATTCTTGCTTGGTATATTTTATGTTACACTTGTAGGTACATAGATGTAGGAGGAGTAAATATTGTTCTATTATTTTCCATGTACCTTATTTACATTTGTATTTTTCCTATATACTTTTCAATATTTTGGGAATGATGTAAAGTGTTGAGACATTTAGTTTCTTTCACATTGATCCAAATTTTGAATTTAAATTTTTACATCTCATTCTTCCCTTGTATTTGTAGCTCTACATAATGGGAGGATGATGGTATCTTCCTCATGAATAATATTATTATTGTGTTTACATGTTGAATCCAATCTTGAAGATCTATTTGTGCTATTTTTATTACATTGATCATTCCCAATGGACATTCCTCTGTTATGTGATGTCATTCCATTAGTGCAATGTTTCTTGTTTCATGCTTGTAACATCCTCTTTGATTCCTCTCCCTTGCATACATCCTTATTTCTCTCTTCCACCTTAAAATAAATTGTACCATTTATATTCACATAATTATTTAAAGGGACACATCCATTTGTATGTACCTCACAACATTTTTATACTCCCAACAACATTTGGTAGCAAATGAGCTACCTACTATAACACAATTTGCCAACTTATGGGCCTTCATTTGTCCTGCCTTGGTATATTTAGTCTTACATTTAAATAACATTATTTGTTAATAGATATTTACATATTCAGTGTTAGCAAAACTAGATGAAGAAGGAAAAAGCATCTTGGTTCTAGAGTTAATTCTATAGACATCCACCAAGAAGTTGAGGACTAGAACAAACACATAGTACCTCATTCAATAGAAGAACTTACCAATTAAATATGCCATAGGATATGGAGATTTTGAGAAGAGACATTTATAGTTGATCCACATTGAAGATAATGCTTGTTTGTATATTTGGGCATGCTACATGTTTAATCCATTGATTGTGTGAAGAGGCGTGTGGTCAAATTGCGGCCATCATAATGCTTTATTATGTTATGTGGTTATTTATTTAGTCTTATTCAAATAATTAAGTTGTATTATGTGTTATATTTAGACATCTAAGATAGCTTGGATGGCAGCCATGTGACATATGTCACATGGTTGTGATCCAAGCTATCTTGGATGTCTAAATATAGCACATAATACAACTTAATTATTGAATAAGGCCAAATAAATACATATACATAAGGTAGTTTCTTAAAAGATGTATTTGCATTTTTTTCTTTTTAAAGTGGATTATTAATCTCAAGTATTATGCATTATTTGAATCCTATTTCCTATTATCTTCCTATCTTGTACTCTAGTTATTTACATACATTCAAGAAAGAGGGGTGGAAATGGAGGTTGAGAAGCATATTGTAGATGATGCAAGAAAACTCAATGCTTTTGCTAAAACTTGTGTTTGACCTTGTCACAGTGACTTTGATATGTGTTTTAGTAAGTCTTATATATTTACCACTTTTCTTGATATGTGTTTTAGTAAGTCTTTGATTTTACCGTATTTCTTGATATATTGGCCATAAAGGTCTCCTATGTTATTATGTTTTACAATGACATCTTATGTATGTGAAATATGATATGTAAATGTCAAACTTACAATAATAGAAATTATTGATCTGTATTTATACATTAACATCCTAATGTCAACATGAAAACATTATGCACTTGAAGTTTTACACACATGCCCTCAGAAAAGGTATAATCATTGAGAACTCCAACATTATTTTCATCACTAGAAACATAGAAACTTGGTTTATTGAAAAAGATGAATGCTATTCACTAGATATCAAAAAAGAATAAAAAGAAAAAGAAAAGGGGAGAATAAGACTTTACATGTCTTCCCACATCACCTTTATTTTGATAGAGTAGCAAGCTTGATGGGTAAATAATAGAACATAGGCGGAGCAAGAGTTGCTTGTTAGATTTCAACAAAACTTGAACACTTCCATTATATTGATATGATTTTACATCTTGATAATCACCACTAAACCTGTTAAAGTGATTCTTCAAAGCAAAAAATTAGTTCCCATGCGAACTTTCCAGCCTTTAAGTATTCGAAACTAACAAGATTCAGTAGAGAAATACAACAAGGTTGCAAATCTCAATCCAGGGCTACTTAACTGAGGAACATATTACATTAGAAGAAAGAAATGATAGGCAAGGGAAACTCAGCTTTAAGCTTTAACCATTCAACCTGTAATTGTAATTATTATTGACATTCATTTATCCATTGAGCTTACGAGCTTGTAAAAGAGAACTGCAAACTGCAACACCCTCACTAACTGTAAGAAACAACCAATTTGGCCCCAGAAATTCCGCGTACTTTGCCATTACAAGCTTCTCCATGAGATCTGACCCGGGTTTGCTCAATGCAAGCTATTGATCATGTATACTCCATGTTAGTATAATCCGATTTATTTAAAAAAAAATAGTTTGTTTTGTTTTACTGTGACATCATTGATAGACTCATTTAAAACTTGTGAGGTTGGTGAACAATTGGATTTTTATTTATTTATATGTAGGATCTACCAGTAATGAGTCAGTTTGTCAGATATGAGTTTAGAGATAACAAGTGAAGGGTGACTCTGAATGGCCCATTGACTTCAAGGTGTCTACATAGTGGGCATGTTATGTACAAAGTATTATTTAATACCAATTAGGTTTGTGCATATACATTCTAAGTTCTTATTTCTGATTTATATGAAATGATATTAGTTTTTTTTAAGTAGAATCTATTTGTTTGTATAATTTAAGATGAGCCATCTAAACAAGTTAATGTTTAAATTGTGTAAACTAAAATTCTATTGAGTATTGACATAGTGGACATATTTTGTATAAAATTTTTGCTGGTTCTAGACAAACTTACACTATTCAAGGCTTTGACTTGCTTAGGTGGTTTATGTGGAATATTACTAGTTTATCAAGTAAGACCCACTTATAATGCTAGTTACTTGAAGACCTTTTAGTTCAACTATTATCTTGAGCACTTCAAGTGTTTTGATTCCATTGGTATCAATAGTGGTTACAACTGCTGAGTTACCTCTAGATCTCTGGTTGTTGATACTTCCATGCGTGAGAAGCTTGCTCTGCAACTATATTGTAATTTGTAGTTGATTTTTGAATAATTTATTGGGCAGCTTTTGGAGTGTGGGATTTTTCTCCCGAAAGGATCTTCTCTTATCTGTACTTCTGTTAAGTTTTTGTCACTGTTGCAAAGATCTGCAAATTTTTTTACATAACCCCCCTCTCAAAATTAGTGTAGGAAGTTGTTTCGCAACCTTAATTTCCTTATTGTGTGCACATTATTGGTAAGTTTATTATCTCTACATTGTGAATTTTGTTCTTGTTAGATAAATTTGGAGGTTTACCCCTTCAAAATGACATATTAGTCTCAAGTATTATCAAGTATTTGAACCCTATTTCCTAATCTGCTACACATTACACAAATTATTTGGTTACAACAAGAAAGAGGGGTGAAAGTGGAGGCTAGAAATCACATTGTAGGTTTTGCACTTGAAACTTCATGCTTTTCAAAAAAATGTGCCTTGATTTTGTCATAATGACTTTGACACGTGCTTTTAAAATAAATCTTCCATTTTTATTATTTATGTTTTACTTGAGACATAACTGATAAATATCATGTACCTTATTATGCTTTGTCATGAAATCAGATACATGTAAGTGTAAAATACATAAAAATGATTCACTTACATTGATCCATATTTTATATATTAACATCTTAATGACACAATTGAAAAATTATACAATTCAAGTTATACACACCCTCACAAACAATATAACATTAACATGCTTTCCATTTTTAGAATTATTCAAAAGGTTTATAGTAAAAGATAAAAAGGCATTCGTTCATATTTTTTCCTTCTTTTAATAAAAAAAGAAAAGAAAAAAAAGACAGTAAGGCATTTTAGATATGTCTTCCCACATCACTTTTTTAAAACTTTTTTATAGAGTTTTAAGCTTGATAGGAACATAGGCGGAACAAAAGTTGCTACCTAGATTTTAACAAAATTTGAGCCCTTCCTTTATATTCATATGATTTTACATCTTGATAATCACCACTGCAGCTTGCAAGGTGATTCGTCAAATTTTCAAGCCTCCATGGCTTCTTCAAACCTTTGAGTATTGTAAACTATGAGTAATATTCAGTACAGAAATATAGCAAGGTAAATGAGGACATACTTCATTAGAAGAATGAAATAATAGACAAGGGGAACTCTCAGGTTTAAGATTTAACCATGCAACCTGTAATTGTGGAGAGCGGCCTGGTTATTACCGTTGACATTAAATTATCCATTGAGCTTACGAGCTTGGAGAAGAGAACTGCAGACTGCAACACCCTCACCAACTGTAAGAAACAGCCAATTTGGTCCCAGAATTTCAGTGAACTTTGCCTTTTGTAGCTTCTCCATGAGATCTGATCCAGGGTTGCTCAATGCAAGCTAAAGATCATGTATACTCCAAGTTAGTATAATTCAGATTGTTTACAATACAAAATAAGTTTTTGTTTTTCTGTTATAACATAAAGATAGTCAGACTTATTTAAAACTTGTAAGCTTGGTGAGCAATTAATTTTTTATTGATTTAGATGTAGGTTCTACCACTTAAGAAGGGTGACGCTTAATGGCTACTTATAGGTTCAGTGATAACATGTGAAGGGCGACGCAATTGATCACGAGGTGCCGGCACTGTGGGCATATTACATACAAAGTATTATTTAACGTCAGATAAGTTTAAGTATTACATTACAAGTTTTGATTTGATTTAGTAGTTTCATTTCAATTAACATTAGTTTTTCTAATATGATCTATTTATTAGTTAATTCTGTAAAATTTCAAGATCTAAGAGATAAAAATTAAGCACAATAATACAAAATCAGTAAAGTTGATCAGTTGTTAAATTGGAGATTAGTACATATAAGAAGAGTGATTGGGTCAAATTGGAAGTGGAACCCAACACTTAATGAGTCTAAGTAGAATTAATAAGTCTAAGTGTAATTAAATTAAATAAATACACTAACAGATTTTAAACGAGCTATCTCAATAGATCAAAATTTAGAGTGTACTGTTTAAACCAAAATTGTATGAAATGTTGACATAGTTGACATATTTCATACGAAACATAGTAGTAGAAAATGTTAAGTTTAACACATTCAAGACTTTCACTTCTTTAAATGATTTATCATAAATGACATTAGTTTAGTCAATAAAATCTACTTATTAATATAATTTTCAATGAATTACATAAATAAATCAAAACTTAAAATATATTGTTTAAATAAAAATTATATACTGTTCAAACATAAATTTTAATACTTAATAGATGGACAGTAAGAGTTATGATGCTAGTTACTTGAAGGCCTTTCAGTTCAATTGTTCTCTTGAGCTCTTCGAGCATTTTGATTCCACTGGTGTCAACGGTGGTTACAGCTGCATAAACGAAAAATGAGAATAGAAATCATCACCAAAGTACAATTCAAATCAAACCTGCAGGAGTTTGACCATGTACAGCTGTATATCTAAATCCCAAAATAAAGGAAACAGGAATGGTTGTATATGGTAAACTTAGAGAACTTACGGCCCATATCTATAATAACATACTGCAAAGTGTCTTCCTTCAGCTTGGCAAGACGCTCCTCTTCGTCCATTATCCATCTCATTATCCTGTGTACATTGCAAACTTTATTAAGCTCCTCCAAAATAGCCATGTAATGCAGACTGTGGATTAGAGATGTGTCAAAGCAGTCGAGCTCAGAAGAGAAGGGTTATGGTGAATGGGTGCTCATGACAAGATTATGGTAGATGGGTTCTGAAAAATAATTATTTATAAGATAAATAGAACCTTAAAAAAGTAAGCACATTCCTATTGCATGGATTATTCAAAACATCAAATAACAAATAATATATAATGTTATAAACTGTATAGGAAGAGGGAGCAGTAGTCTTCAATATTAAGGAATATTGTAAGCTTTCTATTTCTTTAGAAATTTAAAATGGACATTTATCTGTCTACAATTAGATTTGGAGGCATGACTCATCCTGTCACTCATTGAAATAATGTACCCAAACTTAATCTAAAACTATTTAGAAATGACTCTGAGATATTAAAAATGACTACTAATCAAAAGATGCATTATAAATAATTGAATCTAAGTATGAATGGATTCAGGAAGTTAACCCTGACATAGAACACTCATTATCTGTTGAAAAAACAGTTTTTTTAAATAAACATAGGCAAATCACCTTTCTCTTAGGTAGCTTGAATTGGCGAAATAGATTGGAGCATCAATACGAAGAATGAGAATTCCTGGAACTCTTGCAGCATCTGGGTACTGCTCAGCATTCCTGTAAACTTTAGTATTTGGAATGTTTCCCAGGACTGCAGTATGGGGTCTTGAAACGTGCAGTATCAATCTCAGGAAGGAAATGGTCACCTGAAATTGAAGGTTTTAGTTTTAAAGTCTGTAAACTCAACACCCACTAATTTTGCAATTATTCCCCACCTACTCATTTTCAGAACATTTATTGAAACATCTGTATTCAATCTAGTTTATTGTACTGACTCATATGGCCTAATTTCTAGACCCATCTTATGGATAATTACATATTATAAAGAGGTCTGGAAAATTTGAATTGAACACAGATGGTTACTTTTGTTATAGAAAACCGAATTGAGAAAACCCCATTAAAAGTCAAATAAATAATTAGCAACCTATCATACCGCTATGATAAGACCAATTTCAATATTGCCAAACACCACCCCAACATAAGCTCCCATGCAGACAAGGAAGTCAATTTTGTCCACCTTCCAGAGGTGATAAGCTGCTGGGATATCAATTAGACCTAGCATGGCCGAAATAATGATGGAGGACAGTACTACTGAGGGAGTGTAATAAAATAGACGAGTCAAGAACAGAAGAGTTATCATCACTGCAATGGCCATCACAATATTTGATACTGCTGTCTTGCAGCCAGCATTGAAGTTCACAGCTGACCTGGAAAAGGCACCTGCACCAAACTCATGGCCCACAATGAAAACTTAAAACAATACTAAAATAAAAGTCAGAAACGCCATAATAACTTATAGCCAATAATAAACTAAATGTTTTGAATGCCATAAAAGCTTAGAATCAACACTAAAATACATGTTTTGAATGCCATAAAAACTTAGAATTAACACAAATCCATGTTTTGAATGCGATAAAAACTTAGAATCAATACAAAATCTATGTTTTGATTGCCATGAAAACTTAGAACCAATGCTAAATTACATGCTTTGAATGTCATAAAAACTTAGAATCAAATACTATTTTGTAGTTCAACAAATTAGGAGCCTTGGAGTAATTACCAGTTGTGATGTAGCAAGATGTGCATGAACCTACAATGTTCATCATGCCAATGGCAATCATCTCTTTATTGCCATCAATATTGTAGCTCTTGAACAGTGCAAAAGTTCTGCCAACTGCTATTCCTTCCTGTACGGTAATCATTCAAATCAGCCAGAGGTAATAAATTACGAGCCAATGAACATAATTAAAGGGACTAGCTCTTACAGTGAGTGTGATGATGCCAATTATCAGTCCTGTCTTCACAAGGGTCTTTAAATATTTTCCCTCGAAAACAAAGGATTCAGCTGTCAATGGGTTTAACCCACTTTTTAAGTGACCAACCTGTTTCAAGCCACCCACACAATATTAGCAAAGATACATGTATTTTAGGACCAGAAAATCATGTTTAGAACTGCAATTAGACAAATAGTGCAAGCAACTTCTACCATGCCCATCTTGTTCCAACCTCACTATATAACTACTACTTTTGGGTAATGATACTAAACATATACCGAAGTTTCAGAGTTCCCAGCCCATGCGTTAATGGCCCAACAAAGATTTGCATGCGCACAATCTATTGAATCCATCAAAACTTAATTATCTATAGGGATTAATATAGCATAATTTATTATTATGGTTATCAAAATTTCAAACCCACAGTTGTTTGTGAGAGAATTTTTTCGCATCTATAGTTCATATGTACATCAGGATGTAAGGATGTAAGAAAGTTAAAGAAGATGAAAAATTACTGAGTGTGATCTTAAAACTGATCAATATGATATTATGGTTATCAAATTTCTATAATTCATGACTATACTTGATATTTATGGTTTTAATTGTTTGTGATTTTTTAGCGATAACATTTCAAACCACATTCCATGCTTTATCATTAAGATGTCAGAGAACTTAAAGAAATAAAACATTACAGAATATGATCTAAAACGTTAATGATAAAAACTTCACAAAATTAATTCCAAAACAGAAAAAAAACGTAATGTATTATGTGCCAAATGTAAATGTATTAGGCTCGAAATGAACTAAATGTTATCTCTAGACACACAGAAATAGTTCAATCTTCTTAGTTCAGTCTTATAGATCATAATAATATGTCATTTGATAAGTGTTTCATTCTACCATACTTAGACGTGAGTGAATTGAAGACATTGTGCAGAAACCAATAGAAGACAGTATAGAATAGTTGGTGATAGCAACACGTACAATCTCAACCCCGTGTTTATCAGCATGTGTAGCGAAGACGAGCACGCTACTAAGGATAACAGATGTCAGAGGAGCAGCTGCCGATATCCAGAAGAGCTTAGGCCTTTTCTTACTCTGTCAGATCAATCCATGCAATAAGAAGAAACAGATCAACAGTCAATAATGCTGCTCTTTCTTGTCGTTACGAAGGCGAGGTATTATATGGATAGAAAATGAAAGAGAGCCAAGAATTTATATTATAATACTGACAATATGACGAGTGATGAGTAGAAAAGAGAGAAAAGATATTCCAAGCACTATGGTCTCCCACCTCCACTGCATGTAAATACAGTCACAAGAAGACAACAATAATAAGTTGGCAATATACTTTATTCAACAATGATTCTTTACTCTGAATGCATTCAAATCACGAGCTTGCTGATTCATTGCATATAAACCTACCTTGTGAGTTTGTCCCCATACTGATCTCATGGCAGACATTATGTCTGTCTCTGTAGTAAAATGTTGAAGCCCAAGAATACCTTTCAGTTGTTGGAGAGAGACAACAGTAGCTGCTCCAGCCATGAAGCCCACGATAGTTGCATGTGACAGAAAGTCTATAATGAACCCCAACCTGCGGTAGAATCATAAACGATGTGATACATACTATTAGTGAACAAAACTAGCTGTTTGGTTCCATTGAAAAAGTTTCTAGTGTTGTCCAAGAACATTAAAATAGTTATATAAATCAATATGACTTTCTCATGCCAGTCCAATCAAGCAGAATTACATCACTAAAAATAGAAATATGGGACTTGTTCAGACCATTGAATTATACATAAGTTTTTACTGCAAGCCTTCCACATAAATATGTACACTCACATGCATCTTCTCTATAGTTGAAAGAATCCTATGAAGGACAGAGATTGAGAGAGGATTGTAGACTGGCATTATTCAATTATTAGACATGTATATCAACCTGAAAATAGTTTCTAGTGTTGTCCAAGAACATTAAAATAGTTATATAAATCAATATGACTTTCTCATGCCAGCTCAATCAAGCAGAATTGCATCACTAAAAATAGAAATACGGGGCTTGTTCAGACCATTCAATTATACATGAGTTTTTACTGCAAGCCTTCCACTTAAATATGTACACTCACATGCATCTTCTCTATAGTTGAAAGAATCCTATGAAGGACACAGATTGAGAGAGGATTGTAGACTGGCATTATTCAATTATTAGACATGTATATCAACCTGAAAATAGTTTCTAATGTTGTCCAAGAACATTAAAATAGTTATATAAATGAATATGGCTTTCCCATGCCAGCACAATCAAGCAGAGTTGCATCACTAAAAATAGAAATATGGACTTGTTCAGACCATTGAGTTATACATTAGTTTTTACTGCAAGCCTTCCACATAAATATGTACACTCATATGCATCTTCTCTATAGTTGAAAGAATCCTGTGAAGGGCAGAGATTGAGAGAGGATTGGACAGTGACATTATTGAATTATTAGACATGTATATCAACCTGAAAATGCCCATGCTTGCTTGAAAAATCCCAGCAAAGAAGGTTGCAGTCAGGGCCAAGTGCAAAGCCAGTTGAGGATTTTGTGTTGGGGAGACCTCCTTGGCAATCAATGATCCTATAAGAAGTGATACAACAGCCACAGTTCCCACTGCAAGGTCCCTTGAGCTCCCAAGCATTGCATATATCAGAGGTGGAACAAAGCTAGAATCTGCAGTTCATGAATACACCATTAGAAATTATATAATTAAGATTAATCTTAATGATATCAGACTTTCACAATCCATATAAAATTTATAAATTTTTTATGTTCAAGATTTTGAATTACACTCTGTGATTAATAAAAATGAAAGAGAGTTCTAAGGAGATGCATCGTAAAATAGATAGCTGCAGGCCTGGGACTAAATAAAAAGAGAGGTGAAAGGACGGGAACAGAGAATTAACCCACATGGGAAACTATACAAAAGGTAACTTTTTAGTTACATAGTACATTGTCCATATTCATTTTTGGTTTTTGAATTTATTGTACATGATTTTTATATCAACGCTCTGAATCACACTTGAAAATTCATCATCATGAAAGAGAAGACAGTGGTGGAATTATGGAAAGCTTGGTGGACCAAGTTTTGAAAGAGAAGACAGTGGTGGAAAAATGGAAAGCTTAGTGAATCAAGTTTTGGGGAATCATTATACCACTCTTAGGTATTCTCCTCAAAATAAAAATAAAAGCATTTTAACTAAAGTACCAAAGCATCCAAGCACAGATAAAGAAAGAAGAAAAGTTAATCAGTACGGCACATCTGTCATTAATCATCTCTTCTCTCAATGAGAGTTCTACTACCATCCAATATAAATCGCATTAGAAAGTTCACAACAATTACACATCCAAACCATTTAATTGTCACCAGTCAAAACAACCAAACTGCCAACATCATTGATAGTCATGGCTTATAACTCTTACAAAAGCTTTCATGTACTTCAAAAGAAGTACATAAGACAAATACTCACAAAGTCCAAGAATAGGAGGAAGATTGGCCAGCTTGGCATAACTAATACCCTGAAAAATAAAGTTAAGTATCAGACCTAATAAAGTTAAGTATCAGACCTTGAACAAGTTCCATTGTTGCTTTCAACAACTTAAAAAATGTTACTCTCCAAGTAATGAACACACCAGTATAGAAGTATTCTCATGGGGGATCATTCAAAGTGATTCGAATAATGAAGAAAAATAAACATGCAGTGCATCTTAATGAAAAGACAAGTCTAAAATTCTAGTGCAAAAATGGACTAATGTTTCCTTGCCTGTGGTATGGCAAGGCTGGCTATAGTTATTCCAGAGATAAGATCTGACTTGAAAATTTTCAAGGAATAATTTGGAGCCCATTCAAGGATAGGAAATAGATACTGAACTCCCAAGAAGCACTTTCTTTTTGCTGGCTGGTTTTTAAACTTCCTGAAGGGATCATCAGGAAACAAGGTCTCCTTCACAGCCCCTTCAATACAGTGCAACATGCTCTCTGGAGGCCTAACACTAACTTTATGAACACATTGCATCTCTAAATCATTCTCAACCATGTTAGAAAATCCACTAGAACTGAATCTCCCCTCACTAGCCTTCATTTTCACATTCACCCACTTCTTCTATTCTTCCTTCTCTTCTCTAAAACTGAACTAAACCTGAACAGACCTTGATGCAGATCATTGTAAGGAAAATCACAAGTGCAGAACTTGCAGTATCTTCCTGAATGAAGAAGCAATGAGAAGTGGGTATTTGTAAGGAGGGAGAGTGCTACTCTATACTAGGCCTTCCATAGTGGGATGGGGGACCCAATAGCCTACTGCTTATTTATCTTGGAAATATTTTAAGCCAATGTCTTCCTTATGCACCATATTCCTTTTGATCATCTCCACTATGAGTTAAAACTCACTACATGATGCAAAAGAAAGGCACAGTCAAAATCCATCTACCATATTTGAAAAATGGAAGAAGCTTTTCTCCACCCATCAAAATCACACCTTTGACAACCATTTCCATTCCTCCCTTGTCCACACAAGACAGGCCAATATGGGGTACCTTTCTAGTCCTAGGCCGTTCATTGGCTGTAACCTCACTTATTTTCTGGGCATAGAAATTTTCTAGGTACATTCATGCAATTGCAGAATCTTGTTAGGTCACTAAGTACTGTTTTTTTATTGTTGGTTTCTGGACCTCGACTGGTGATATCAATTTAAATGACTATTTAGCAACAGAAATATTGTGACTTCTGATGGACGTCAATTGTATTCTTGTAAGTTCTGAACACAGTACTATAAGTACACAAACTATCTAACACAACAATATTTTAACTATTGCAATTAGTTTTCATTAGAAATATGTTTATAATCAGTTTTTTTAATTAGAAGTTTTATTTATTTGATTTTGTATTAATTTCAGTTTGTTTGTTTTTTTTCTGAATGTTGGACATTCTTTTCAATTCTATTTTATTTTTACATTTTTTTTTGAAAATCCCAAAATTAAAACAAATATATTCAATAAATAAATTTAAATAAAAACAAATGAGAATCTATATCTACTATTTAGAAGTGTGATAAGCTTAAACAAATTTGATTAAGATCATAATATGAATAAATAGTAAAAAAAATCAATTTAAATCATAAATGCACTGTTCATAAAAATGTACATGCACTGGCAGCTCTATGAAACGCTCTCTAATCTCTGTGAATAGAATAAATTAAATTCATACTTATAGCTCTAATACATTTCATAAAAAACATTCTATGAAACGCTCTCTAATCTCTGTGAATAGAATAAATTAAATTCATACTTATGGCTCTAATACATTTCATAAAAAACATTCCACGTTAAAAATGCACTGTTAACTAAAGTTAGTACAAATTTATTCAATCCAGAAATATTGGAAGCCACGCCTCATTATAAATGCACTATTCACTAAAATGAGTACAAATTTATCCAATCCCGAGATATTGGAAAAGCCATTCAACATTATGAATGTACTATTCACTAAGGGTGGTGCAAATTTATTCAATCCTGAGATATTGGAATACATTCCATATTGTAAATGCACTGTTCACTTTAGTTGGTACAAATTTATTCAATGCAGAGAACTCGCAGTGGGTATATATACAATGCACTGTACAATAATTCTGACAGAAAATTTGAGCAACTATTTTGGGCATGTGAATGAGGCAGAACTCACTCATTCTCCACCATATAAATGAGTCAACTACACATTAACATAACATCTACTGAAACACATTTATGGTGTGTCTGAACTTTGCCATAAAATGTTGTTTGGTTTCAGATGTCCTAAGATGGCATATGACATCTTAAAAAGATAAAGAGTATAAAAGATAACTCTGTTGGGAGTAATGTTTGGAAAGGTGAACATTAAGTTGAGTAACTATTCTTTCCACTTGTAAAAGGAATACATTGTGTTGTTTATAGGTGTTTTGTGGATAAGTTTTTACATCGATCTATTCATAAGATGACAGCTAACCAAAGCATGTTAAGTACGTCACTGAAAAAATGGTACTTAGAAAAGCACGCAATTATTCATGGCAATCCTTATCTACGATGATCGATGCAATTTTTAAAATAATGATTAAATTTGTTTCACAATGATTTTCATTAAAAATAAAATTTGCAGCCAAGTTTTTGGATAGATATAAGTACCATTTATGAAGTTTATTGATCAATTTTAAGAAAAGTCATATAGATCCTTGTCTCAAGTGTTAAAAGGGTTTGAAATTAAGAATTAAGTAATCATAATAAAATATAATATTAGTTGCATATAAGTTTTGGAAGGGTTTGAAATTAAGAATTAAGTAATCATAATAAAATATAATATTATTTGAATATAAGTTTTGGAACTAGGGTATGGTATTAATTATTGATTTATTTTTATCATGAAGTATAGGATAAGTGGGTTTCATATGCATGTTTCAATAATTAAACAATCGTGTTTAGTCCATTTTAATTATATAATCCTTAGTTTTAAAACAAATTCTTAGATGTATTGTGTATTTTCTCTTAAGTTGGCGAGTTAGCATTAAGAGTGTCTTGTAGAAGGTTTAATAAGTTGGTCATCTAGAAAGTAGTGTTAGAGTTTAAATCTCCTAGATTGCAACTCCTAATAGAGAATATAAGTTTAAAGGTTGTAATATGACATCCTTTTATAAAATACTTGTAATTCTTATCCATTGATCTAAAAAGAACCTTAACAATAGTGCTTGATGTTAAGACTAGAGGATTATGTATTATTTTTATGCCTTACAAAATCTTATGCCTAGAAATAATTATGTAATATTCAATTTTTCAAATAATGTGTGCACAATAGAAGAAATCCCAATTGGTTAAGGTTCCATTATTGGCACTCATTTTTACATACCATTGATCTTATGAAATTTGCACCAAGTCATCAGATATATGATTAATAGGTAGGCCATGAGTAGCGTAGTTTAATAGCTATTTTTAATCATATGTAAGAGGTGTGTAAGTATATAATAAATTTTATAGAATCTGATGAAAGATCAGATTTACGCCAAGATCCAGCTGCATGCAAAAAACCTGTCACAAGAAATGAAGTGAAAGAGGGAAAAAAGAGAAACTCAGTTTTTACTCAAAAGGTGAGAGCAAAAAATATTAACTGAATTAATGATGAGCAAATACAAAGTTCGACCTTATAAAGGTGAACGAAACCCTAAAAGGTAAATACTAGGTTGTGCATTATTAATTAGGAATTAATTAATAACGCACCTAAGAGAAGCTTAAGCTAATAGAG
>MU227940.1:5136546-5154550 GCA_018584345.1 Thuja plicata | reverse complement strand
AGATGAAACCCTTGAAACTCCAAACACTCTTCAAATCAGGAACAGGCGGCCACAGCTCTGAGCTCTGATACCATGTAGAATCTGATGAAAGATCAGATTTATGCCAAGATCCAGCTGCATGCAAAAAACCTGTCACAAGAAATGAAGTGAAAGAGGGAAAAAAGAGAAACTCAGTTTTTACTCAAAAGGTGAGAGCAAAAAATATTAACTGAATTAATGATGAGAAAATACAAAGTTCGACCTTATAAAGGTGAACGAAACCCTAAAAATTAAATACTAGGTTGTGCATTATTAATTAGGAATTAATTAATAACGCACCTAAGAGAAGCTTAAGCTAATAGAGTAATAATACTCTAACAAATTTCTCATGTTGGAATGCATGGTTTTTACTCTTGGATCCCTTGTCATAAAACTCAAATCCATCAACTAGAGGTTATAATCTAATTATGGAGGGGTTTCTCACATGGAGTTCATAGTTTGATTTGGACCACCTTGAGTAATTTTGGCTAATGGTTTTGAAAAAAATCCATGGTTTTGTATGTCTTCTTAGCAAATATATAGTGCATGGGATTGAGGTTACATACCATGCTTTGTATAAGGTTACACTACTAAAATTTCTCCAAATTTAGAGTATAGAACTAATTTAAACACATAAAAATTCATATTATATTATAAATATTGTTGTCATTGAAAACATTAAGTATAATTCTTTGCAAGTTAGGTTTTCCTTTACAAATTGTTTCATAGGGTACATCTAATGTCACATTGTAATGTGGTTTTTATTTTTTCTTATATTTATTTTCTTCCATTCCTTTTATTGTTCTATGTATTGTCTACTATATTGAATCTCTATTAATATATAGTTGGACTAAAAAGACTTAATATGCTTCTTGTTGGATCTAGCAATATTTCAAGCATGAGTTGAAACATCAAAGTGTATCCCACTTTTTTACCTAAGTAGGACACTCAAAGTTGTGCTTTAACTAAATTTAAGTTAGGAAAGGTGTCTCTACCATGCTTTGAAATTTGGTTTTACACTTGTTATTGGAAAGATTTAGGTAAGAGAGTGAGAGGGGGGGAGTGAATCAGTACCTCAAACAATTCACACTTTCTCCCTATCACTCTCAAACTTATACTCATATGTTTACCAATATCGATATCTATTTTGCCTTCTACCGATAACTATTGTAATATTAATCGATAACTGATAACTTGCAAATTAACAAACATGTTTAACACATAAACATTAAAACACTTAACACAATATTTTGGTATCACACAAAACCCATGGTAAGAGGGAAAAACTATGGTGGGGATGAAACCCATAAATGATCACTGCAATAATAAGGTACCCAGTTAAGAGCTTACAAAGATGTCATCTTCATAATGACTTAACCCTATTATGAGTAACTAATAAATTGTTAGGAGTATTGGAAGTCTTGTCCAAGACTACTTTGTTAAGAGATTTTATCCCACGTATACACTGTTCACCCTGTTAAAGAATTTATAATAAGTTCCTGAATAGAACTTCTAAGTCCGGTTAGAGACTACCCAATTAAGGGATTTCACAATCTTGTCGCTAAACTGTTAAGGATAAATCAACAAGAAATTTGACCTATGAATGCTTTCTCCTAAATCTTGTTAGCTCTTGTTATGTTCTATTCCTTTCCTGATTTAGGCTTTTCTTGACTTCATCGACACTTGTTCATACTCTACGTTGTCACTCCACTATAGCTTCTCCATACTATATCTATTTTTCTGTCTCTGATCTCTTTTAAAGTGTTTGTCTAATCTAATTCATCTAACCTAATTAGGGTTTCTCAATTCTTTCATAGGCCATTTTGATAGTCGATAAGACTCTTCTCTTTTTCTTTTGTCAATAAAACTTTTCGATAAAATTTGTCGATAATCATAACCTTTTTGTCGAAAAGCTATTATTTTTCGATAGTACTCTATACTTGCTGTTAGTTTCCAGCAATGAAAATCTTATCAAAATTGTTCATTATCCTGTAGAGGATTTTTTAAAGTAACATTCTCCCCCTTTGGCATTGATGGTAAAAGCTTTCTATCATCATTCTTCTTACTATTTTTAATTTGATTTGTTTCTCCCCCTTTTCCTGTACTCTCTTCATTGCTCCTATTTTCTTTATCACTCCCATTCCCTTTATATCTCCCATTCTCTTTATCACTCCCCTTTGACAACAATGCCAAAGGCGGCCAAAATTAAATGTGGTGGTTGTGGTATTAGCTTTTTTCTGCTCCTTTTGACAGTACTTTTTCAAAAATTATATTCCATTATTCATGTAGGTGGTTTATTGTTGTGATAGGACTCTTCACATTTATTATCTTGTTGATAATATCTTCTTTGGCTATTGTGCTCAGTAGGTTAGATGTAGCTTGGTTTTTTTTCTGCATCATAACTATAAGTATAACTATCATACATGATTCCTTAATTGATGTATTACTACCTATAAGTAGCTTCTTTGTGATATCAGTCACTTTAGTTAATATCTCATTATATATCCTTTAGTCTCTCCGATAACATGTATGCGACTTCTGTTATTTTATTTATGCTTCTATCTTAAAATGATATGTGTTGTATTTTTCCTCTGATTTCTACTTTAAGATTCTGATTATTTCTAATTGTGTCCACAAATGCTCTTAACTATGTTGTAACTGACTCATTCTCATCAATAGTGATTGTCAATAGTAACCTTGAATATGTTTCAACTATTCTCTTCATGATTTTATTCTTCTATTTCTCCCTAAAATGTTTCTCTACAGTTGTATTTTCTCTGTATTACTCCACATATAATAGTTGTTCCTTGTAATGTAGCTTATTTGGATCTTTCTTCAATATTGCAAAGCCACGTCTTTCATCTAAGTCTTCAATTGATTCTCTTTCTGAATATTTGTTTCTCTTATCTTGTGTTGTTGTAATAATTGTCATACTTTGTAAAGTTCTTGCCACTTGTTCTTCATCATTTTTTATTATCTCACCGATATCGAATTCTATATCAGTAGCAATTGTTTCCTATTATGTTCCACTGTATTGATCTGTAGTCTCTTGTGTGAGTTGTTCCTCAAGATATTCATCTGCCTTAGTACTTGTATCATCATCAGATTCATCCTATATTTCAATAGGTTGATCCTCTTATCCTTCTTCAAATCTCATCGTGGTGTCTTCTCTTTCTATAGTAAGAATCATATTCCATTTTTGTAGTGCATCTTCTTCCACTTCTTCTTGTAATCTTGCTAGTAATTTGGTTGTTCTTCTCTTCTTAAGAAATCTATTTTCATATCTTGTCATAACAAATCAATTTCTTCTACACTTGTTCTTGGTTTTTTTATAATCAAAGTTCTTTCTTTGCTTAACTTTTCTTGTTTTGTTGCTTCATTTCATCTTATATTGATTTTGTTGAGTAATTTCTTAGGAATATTTTGTCTTAACTCATTTGGAAATATTTTGAATTTTTGAAAGTGAAATACTATTGCATCTTCTATAATTTTCTTATCTTCTTCTGTCCATATCCTGTACTTTATTCTGTGTATGTATTTGATAGTTCCATGCTCTGTTATTCCTTCCACTAAGTCATTAGTTGTTCTCGGTATTCTTGATCTTATTTTCTCAGTCTTAGGTTCATTTTCCTTTATTTTTGTTCTTGTGATCGCTTATGTTGTTCTGGATCTTGTTCTCTTCAGTTGTCTCTGTTTAGCTCTCTTAATATCTATCTTTGTTTATGTTTCAAGTATTGTATTTGATTTATGTTTTCTCATTGTACTATTTACTTCTTCCTTTGATTTCTTTTCTTTCGATATTATCCTTCTCTAAAATTCTTCATAGGTTCCAAACCAATTAGCTTCCATATCCTTGGGTTGTTTCAATAGTTTCTCAATACTTGTTATTAATTAATTTTCCTTTATTTCATATCCAATAGGTTGTATTC
This sequence comes from Thuja plicata, assembly GCA_018584345.1. Classification (NCBI taxonomy): domain Eukaryota; kingdom Viridiplantae; phylum Streptophyta; class Pinopsida; order Cupressales; family Cupressaceae; genus Thuja; species Thuja plicata. The sequence goes on along the minus strand of MU227940.1, from coordinate 5,150,603 downwards.
ATGAAGTTTGTGGTTCTACTACTTTAATTATACATGAGTGTGTGCTAACCAAAAAACATATATCTTTCTCATATTTCTTAACAATGTGAGGTGGTATCTGATATCTTACATATACTCTTTTTTGAAATTCTCTAAAACTAAACCACATTACTGTATTGTAACTTCTTCCCAATTGTTCAATATATCTATTAATTTGACTTATAACAGGTTCACCTGTTGTCCAATTTACTTTACCAATGCCCAGAAACTAATTTTGTACATAGAAAAATATGCATACCAATAACACTCCAAACTTGAATCCTTGTTTCTCAATTTTTCTCATATCATCATTAGTTGATTTATCATCATTTCTGTTAAATCATATTTGTTTTCTTCATAAACAATCTCATATGCAACCTGTAGTGCTCCTCTAGATATGTTGTCTATTTGATTTTGTTGATAGATCTTGTATCCAATAACCATTGATGCAAATTTCATTTATTTATCCACAATGTTGCTTACAACAAAAGTTTTTTGATCTTGCTTGTACCTTACTATACCTTCAAATTTTATTCTAGAATCCAATTCCTTTACACATTTTCTTCCATTGGCCGATAATTTAGTAAACACAAAGATGATTTCCTTTTTTATTTTAATTTTTCTATCTCCTTCCAACCATATGTAGTCTCCATGTATTCTAATCAATACATATTTATTCCATCCAACTTAAAAGTTCTTTAATATGTGCACGATATGTGTCAAACTTTTTGTTTCAAGATGTCTACTCTTCATTCAACACATCATCTTCTTTGTATAGTTCCTTGTAGGCTGTACTTGTATCTTCATCTTTGATCTCACTCTTCTTGTATTGGATATAAGCTCTAACATCTTTTGTCAATATAACTCTACTTGGTATCCAAGATAATTCTCTAGCTTCATTCGTTTCAGTTTATTTTAGTGAATTTAATTGATATTCAGGTTCCTTCTCCTGTGATCTGTCGATTAATACAACTTCTCATCCATAATAACTATTATGCAATTCTCAATAATTTTTTTTGATCATTTAGGGTTTACTTCTCAATCAACTTGCTAAGAAATTTGTCTTGTAAGATGAATTGGTAATGTTCTCTCAAGCTCATTTTTGAATAGACTTTTCATAATATAACTTTTATAAGATGAATGTCATTATATATAGAGGAAAGTGTCCAACATTCACTTTTACTAAGACATTTATTTCAGGTTGACAGTATTCCTTTTGTACGGATAGTAATATAAGATTTACCAATAATAATCTCATACTAATATTTTTCAACTTTCCTAATTACTTATTGCATCTATTTATGTTGTTTGAAACTTATGGTTCATAATTGATTTAAGGGACTAATTGATGGCTGTAATGAATTTTCAAGTGCCTAAGAAATTACTTACTTTCTTAATTGATGGTTGAATTCCTTACACCATTCAACATAGGGGCTTCCATTGATGTTTTGTCAACTTCCTTTTTTACCCATATGTTCTTCATATCCTCTTTGACTTGTTCTTGATTTACACTTCTTTTTCCTCTGATATCTCTATCATTGTCAATAGAAAATCAATATCTTCATTTGTAGATGACATGACCAAACTTTGAGAAAATATAACATGGTAGTGAAAATGGTCTCCAAGGTTCATTTCTAACTTCATTATTTCCTTTTCTGCATTCTGATGTTGTATGTCCAATTTTCCACACTTAAAACATGTAACTAAGTTGTTCGCTTCTTTTCTCTGATAGTGTACAATTTTCCTCGTTGTCAGTGTTCTGCTTTTGCAATCTTCATCTTTATGTCCATAGTGATTACATTTATAACAATATCCATAGAATTATTTCTCATATGATCTAGTGATGGTTTCATATCTACATTCATATACTCTATGACCAAACTTATTACAGTTATAGAAATAACTGTTAAAGGGTGTGTTTTCAGTAAAACTTACATGTTTACTTCAACAAATGTGTCTTGTGTGACCATATTTTCCATAATAGTAGCAAGTAGTCTTATAGGGTTTCTTTCCTTGTATATTACTTTTTCTCATGATTTTGACAATTCTATGATTTACATAGTATTGTTTCCAATATATCCCAATCCGGTAGTGTCTCTAGGTTTTCTCTAATTTTTTAGTTGCTCATCAATCTTCTGCATGCTTTGTTCAACTTTTGTGAGTCTTGTGTTAATTTTTTTTTCAACTTTCAGGTTGTTCTTCAAGTCTTCATTCTCTTACTTTAGTTTCTGATTTTCTACTTGTAGTTATAAATTTTTGTCACCAATACTTTCTATCAATTCTCTCTGTGCATGAATCTCTCTCTGTTGTCTCTCCAGTAGTATATCTTTTCTAGTAATTCTCTCTTCAACATCTCTCTTTTCTATTTCAAGAGTTTCTTTGGCACATTTGGTAGTACTCATTCTTTCTAGTATCTTTGTCATTCTTCAGGCTTGAATTTCATGTCCCTTCTTTAGCTGATTGACTTCTTCAAGCAATTCATTATTCTTTTTCAATAGATCAGTGATAGAAGCATCATATTCTATAGAATTGATACTTCCTTCCAATAGTAAGCCAAGATCATCAAGGCTCATGTTTAGTTTTTTTGTGAGTTCCTTCTGTTTGCAAATGATATTTATTTTGTTCTTCAATTCATGGATCATTTCATTAGCATCTTCTAGGGCTTCTTCTAACTGTTTCTGATACCTATAACTCTCCATTATCCCAAATCTACTCCAAGTTGTTAAACTTCTCTTCTAGAGAACCAATCTGATACCAATTGTTGGAAATATTTAGGTAAGGGACTGATAGGGGGATGAAAGAATACGTCAAACAATTCACACTTTTTCCCTATCAATCTCAAACTTATAGTCTTATGTTTACCAATATCAATATATGTTTTTCCTTCTACCGATAATTGTTTTAATATTAACTGATAACTGATAACTTGCAAATTAACAAATATGTAACACATAAATATTCAAACACTTAACACAAAATTTTTGTATCACATAAAACCCTTGGTAAGAGCTAAAAATTGCAGTGGGGATGAAAACCACAACTTATCACTGCAATAATTAGGTTCCCGGTTAAGAGCTTAAATATATGTCATCTTCTGAATGAATTTACCCTAATAGGAGTAATTAATACCCTGTTAGGAGTATTGCAAGTCCTACCAAAGACTACTATGTTAAGATATTTTATCCCACTTATACAATGTTTACCCTGTTAAAGGATTTACAATAAGCTCTTGAATAAAACTTCTAAGTCCGGTTAGAGACCACCCGATTAAGGGATTTCACAATCTTGTTTCTAAACTGTTAGGATTAAATCAACAATAAATTTGACCTGTGAATGCTTTCTTCTAAAGCTTGTCAGATCTCTATGTGCTCTGTTACTTTCTTGATTTATTCTTTTCTTGACTTAATCGATACTTTTTCATACTCTATGTCAAGTCGCTCCACTATATCTTCTCCATACTATATCTCTTTTTCTCTTGTTGATCTCTTTTAAAGTCTTTTTTTGATCTAATTTGTTTGACCTAATTAGGGTTTCTTGATTCTTTCATAGGCCATATTTTTGGTAACTTAGGATGTCATCCTTGATTCTAGTCTTGTCTTTTCCTTTCACTGATAGAAATTTCTGATAATTTGTTCCGATAATCATAACCTTTTAGCCGATAAACTATTATTTTTCGATAGTACTCTATACTTGATGTTAGTTTCTAGAAATGACAATCTTATCAAAATCATTCATTATCTCGTAGAGGATTGTTTCAAGTAACACTTTCCAATGCATTTATAACAAATACATTTCAATTAAGCTTAGATGGAGGTATTTCTTCAAAACTCCATTTCATAGGTTGTGAGGGTGCTAACTAAATTTGTAGAGATTGGGTTTACTCTATCCAATTGTAGTTGATATAGTTTCCAAGGCAATATTTTGAACAACACATAAGCTTTTTCAATATTTCCATATTTTGTAAATCTACATGGTAGTTGGAAATTCACATGTAACAAATTGATTACCAAATTTCAATTTTAATCTTCCCTTTCACTCTTAAGGAGAGATGGAAACTGAAACAAACCAAAAAATCCAAAATTGGAAGAAATCAAATCAACAATATTCTTGGTTGACAATGATTACCAATTCGCCTAGATGCTCCTATATCAAATACACTAGGTAGGAAAACAAATGTGAGTAAAAAAACACAAAATGGAGTAGAGTAGTTGGAATACTCTTTCAGGCTTTTACAACCTATAAAAATATTTGTCATCAATGTAGATAGAGTTAGCTTCTTCATTTTCCTCTTCCTACACTTACTTGGGACACTTTTCATCTGCTTCCACCAAGTGTGCATCAGTTTCCTCTTCACCCACATCGATTCACTTCCACCATATATCATCCTCCTCTTCCAAAGGAACTCTCCTCTCCTTTCTTCCTTCGTGAGAACTTTTCCACCACAAATCGAGTACCTTCACCTTTACGTCTTGCAAAATCCTCAACATGCTCTACACACAAACAATAAATTTTTAAAGTCCAATCTCCAATATTCACTTGTACTCTTTCTACACACACATCTGTTACAAGGTCACCTCTAGTCTTCTCTACTTCATTAAAGTCAACGATTACCTCTTCTACAACATCTTCATCATCCTCTACTATTGTGATGTAGGAGCATCTTGGGTTCTTGGTAGTCTTGCATCAACCAAATATATTTGTTTTCTTATTTTCCTATTTGATCAGTCTGACATTTCTTTTTGTGATCATTTGATGATTAATTTATGTGGTTACAATCCTTTTGGCATGTTCGTGAATTATTTCTCATTGGCCTTCTTAGGTCATACATCATTTGGTTACTTCACATTCAATATTTTTCAAACACTTGGCAAGACTTTCATGTTCTTCATTTTTTGGTCATTCTTCATATTTTCTGATCATGTGATGGTTTTCCCGGTCGACAAATCTTAACAAAACATTTCTTGATGATGTGACATCTGTGGCCGACCTATTTGAGGGATTGATTTTCATTTCCCACTCTTTGGATAAAGATCCTTATGATTTTGGGTCCTGGCCTATCTGTGTAATACATTTTCTTTTCATTGGGAGATCTAATCTTTCTGAACCAACCTAATGGTTGTGAAGGCCTTATATAATCATGTAATTTCTTTTAGAAAGGGGAGAGAAATAGGAGAGAGACAAAAATAATAATAGCCTAGCATTTTTAGGATTATGATCAATAGATTAAACAGAAGAAATTTTGTACATAATGTTCATGTAGTTTCTGTTGACCATAGATGGTATAAAGGATAACCTACAGAAGGTTCTAATTAGGCCTATAAGCCTGGAATTTATCACTATTTAAAGTTGTTCTTGTAACTGTTAATAATAATTTGATCTTACATTCATTTCCTCTTGTTTCATTTTGTTTTTGTTGTGTGACTCTTTTAATGACCCAAAAATGGTCTAGCAAACCCATGGCCCCTATTTCTCAAATATTTGGTCTTAATAAATCCTAAATCTAAGACATTATCGCTAGACTCTAAATTATTAAGAATTTAAAATCAAACTTGCTTATAGAATTTTAGCACTAACTTATTGAATCAAATAATCAAACATTAAAGCCTAAACCCAAAAAGCATAAAACATTGGGGTAAAATCAAAAACTCCTAAAAAGTGAACCCATTCACACATGGGTGTGCACTAAAAAATCAAATAAAACAAATAAAAAGGGAAAATACCAATTTTGTCTTATTCTCCACAAAGTTGACCAATCCAAATCACTTTATCACCTCACATGGATTGAGAGGAATTGCATCTCCACCATTGATCGATTATTTTGCCTCTTAATCTCAACCACCCATTCCTTGGAATCTCCTATAAAAGGGAGTAAAAGTTCAAATAATAAAAATTTGGAGTAAAGTTACCATGATATTTTCATTCTAGATTTCTTTAGTGCATTCATAGTCATTTTCTTTCATGCTAGTTTCTTGCATTTCTTGCATTGTTAGCTTCACTTCTTTGCTTAAATGGCATGCTAGTTTCTTTCTTAGCTTAACATAGATGCATTTTTCTTCTCATTTGATAGTTTAATCTTGCATCTTAGCTCTATTCCTCACAATGTTATGCATTTAGTTTTCTAGTTCACGCATTCCCATCTTTCAAACTTTCAAGAGCAAAGTATGCAAGTCTATGCATCTTGCTCCATCTTGCATTGAATATTTTGTTTTGAGGTAGTTAAGTCACCGATGTCTCTATGTCCAATCTGATGGAAAACTATGAGAATCATACTCGCTTCAACTAGGAAGAAATAGGACGGTTTCAAGGGTTTTTAGTTTAGTACTTTAAATTTAATGTTTTGTTAACCCCCTTGATGCAATGGTTTATTGAAGTGTTTGGTTTTAGATTCTAATCTCACATTTTACCACACACAACTCTTTCTACAAGGTTAGTTTGGACTCAGTGATTTCCCACTATCCTTGGCTGCATCAAGTGGTATCAAAGAAAGATTTTGCAAACTAGGGTTTTCTTGTGGGGTTGCGGAAGAGAGGATATGATCTAAAGCTGTTGAAGATTGTAAAGATCACTAGGAGGAATGCTAGAGGTGGAGTGAAGAATGTAGATCCAGTTGTCTTGGATTTGTTGAGACAAATAGAGGCTGTAGAAATTGCTCAAAAGAGAGGACAACATATAGAAGATGCAAGTGATGAAGAAGGAGGTGAACAGAATCAAAATCAAGCTGGGGAAGGAGAGAACAATAAGACAATGCTTGAATTTAATAAAGAAGAATAAAGGTTCATGAGAGCTTTGAATAATGTGAATAAGAGACCTCATTTCAATCCACCTGATTATCATGGTAATTTGGATTCCAATGAATTGGTACATTGGATCACAAAGATGGATAAGTAGTTTAAACTTGAAGGAACTAGTGAGGAGAAGAAGGTAAAATATGCTTCTACCAATGATCATGATGGAATTGGGAAATACTGAAATATAAATTTTCAGTATTTTCTATGTCGCCGTAAACTGCATTTTTGAAGGTCTTATGTTGTTAGTCTTCTAGTTTTTCTATTAAACTTGAAAATACCATAGGTATCACACCAGGTATTGTAATCTGATTCATAATTCAGATCAACCAAGTTGAAAGGGCATGCATCCTTATGGTGGAAGCATTTAAAAATATATCAATAGAGAAGGGGTAAAGATAAGATCAAATCTTGGAATATAATGGTGAATGAATTAAAGGAAAAATTTTTTACTGAGGATTATCAAGTAAGTCTGTTTCAAAAATTGCACAACTTGAAGCAGAGAGACTCAAGTGTTAAGAGTTATATTGAGGATTTTTACAAACTGAACATTAGATCAAGTCATAGAGATGATGAAGCTAAACAAGTTGCTCACTACCTTAATTATTTAATGGTTTCTATACAACAATAAACTAGTTTGATATAGATTAGGAGTGTAGAGGAAGATTACAAGTGGGCTTTGAAGGCTAAAGAAAAGTTGAACTGAAGGCATGAACAAAGGCAAAGAGGTAAAGGAGGAATATTTTAGAGAGGTTGATCCAGTACTAATGTTGGAGGAGGTAGATATTATGTAGATTAGGGTAGAAATGAGTCATAAAATAAGGATCGTGATTATTATAGGATGAATAATAGGAGTTCCTATCACAATGAAGGAAAAATAAGTGGTGAAAGAAGGAAGTTCAGTGGCACTTGTTTTGAATACGGTGAATCAGGGCATAAATATTTTGAATGAAAACAAGGTAACTCTGAGAAGAAGCGAGAGGGAATTAGTCAAATAGAATTTATAGATGTGGAATCCATTGGATTAGTAAACAACAATCCAATAGAGGATGGAGGGACCTTGATGACTTGAAGAATCTTATATTATAGAGAAAAGATGTGGAGCCTTTATAGAGGAAGAATTTTTTCCAAACTAGATGCAGGGTACAAGAGAAGGTGTGCAATATTGTCATGGACAATGATAATTCTAATAATATTTTGTGAGAGGATTTGGTTGAAAAATTGAAGTTGTAGAGCTTGAAACACTCAAAACCCTATCAGATTGCATGCATACAAGATGACCACAAGGTACTAGTAAGTGAACAATACCTAGTTAAATTCAAGATTGGGAAGTATTATGTGATATTATGCCTATGGATGTGTGTCATATCTTGTTGGGTATACCATGGAAATATGATAGATAAGCTATACATGATGGTAGGAAGAATGTGTACACCATTATTGCTAATGGAATGAAGAAAAAATTGTTTCCTTTAGAGGAACCCCTTAAGAGTGAAGTGTGTACTAGTGCGAGAATATTGTTAGTGGATGGTAGGAAATTTTTAGATAGCATGAGGCATGATAATGTGTGTTTTTATTTAGTACCTAGGAAGTCTAAGGAGATTGTCACAAAGGAGGAACATCGTAGTGAAGTCACCAGATTGCTGAATGAGTATGTAGACATCATATTAGATAATGTCCCTGATGGATTACCACTTGTGAAGAGTATTAGTCATTATAAGGATTTGATACATATGGCTAGTTTTCCTAATAAAAAAGCATATCATATGACACTAGCAGAGAATGAAGAACTCAATAGATAAGTACATTTTTGTTGCAGCGAGGATTCATCAGAGAATGTCTCATTCTGTGTGTAGTACCTACAGTGTTAGCACCAAAGAAAGATGGAAAATGGATAATGTGCATTGATTCTAGAGCTATCAATCAAATATTAATTAAGTATCAATTTCCTTTGCCAAGAATGGATAATTTGATAGATTTTCTGAGTGGAGCTAGGTATTTCACCAAGATACATATCAAGAGTGGATTGTTGGTTTTTGAAAATGTTTATGCTACTTAAAGCTACCAACATGCCTTAAGACTGATGTTAGGAGTGGTTAGATCCAAGTATGAAAGCTCTGCAAGATAACTGGACCAACTATAGTGACAAGACTTCCCTCTGCACTCCTGGCTCTGCAAAACAAAGGTGGGTACACCTAATCCAAACTAAACACAATTCTTTACAACACCTTTTACTTCTTGATTTGAACAATAGATAGATGGTAAGTAAGTACTAAATGAAAACCTAACATTCATTGACTCTCCACTACCATGGGTGGGATAAGAAGAACAATTGTAAATGTAAAGAACTTTGGTAATGAGTTTAATTTAAATTTTGTGTGACAGAACATAGCCAAACCACTCAGACTTATATATCCACAGAAAATATTTTCTTTAGATGAGTGCCTTATCCATTGGGTAAATTCCTAAATACAATAATGCAACTGAAACAACGTATTGGTAAAGATTCAAATCCATAAACATAAATATCTCAGATCACACACTACAAGATCCTTAGTAGATAACCAAATAGAATCAATGTAATATACAAAGCATTTTAATTTTATCTAAGATCAAAGACTTATGGAATACACATATATATAAGAAAGACTTATACGGTAAGCCAAAAATCTTACATCTCACAGAGATATCACAAAGGAGAGACTTAAATCCTGACAATACTTATATTAAGTATGATGAAGTCTTGCTTTTGCAATAGTATGAAAAGGAAATATACACTTCAATAATATGAAAAAGATCATAAGATTTCTATTCTATCTCAACACAATCTGAAATATATCTGTTGTATCCTAGAATAGAAACAAGTATAAGCCTAATGCCTTATAATTTCTCAATTCTCCAGCCCTTACTAAATGGTCTTCAATATTATTTTATAGGAACAAGAATGATACAAGATTCGAACCATTAAGGGTTATGATTTACAAACAATCATGTCAAGAATTTAATTTTGTTGTCAAGTTCAAACCCTATCTCTTCTCTTCAATTTGTGCAAATTTGATCTGAAATAAATTTTCCCTAATCCATAGATGTGAGTGTAGTACCCCGAAGTTGAATAATTCCCAAGCATGACTCTGAAAGTAGCTCACACAAATGCATAAATGACCAGGAACCACTATATACATTTATCCTCTAATTATAAAACTCTATCTGTCAAGTCTAGACATAACTCCATCTCCACATATCAGATCTATATCCTTCTAGTCTTCAACAACTGTTTAGAATCGATCCATAAGATTAGATCGTAGCATTTATAGCTCTGAGATCAAATATCTGAGTCCTTTTCCATGAAAGTGTCTGAGTGAAATATTTAATACTCAAATTATAGTTATAATGGTCACAGGTGGTGTGGACAACAATTTAGACAGTCGAGATCAAGTCATTGCATAACTTTAAAACATATCCATAGATCCTCTTAATTTACCCAGGTTTAAAATTTGATTGGACATGTGGCAGCAAGGTGCAATGCCTCAATGAGTAGATAATGGTCACTTTATCTTTGAGGATTTATGCTGTCCATTGGATTAAATCTGACGTGTTTGCATTTTAATCTATCTTTTTCCTCAGCCTTTAACCTATTTTTGACTAGCTTCTAACCCTAACTTTATCTAGAGATTGCGCGACTATGTAATCTCCAAGTCGCTAAACTATTTAACTATCCCTAGATATATTGGGAGATTATGCTCATGCCGCTAGATTTAAGACACATCAACAGTTCTGATTTCATCCTTGGTAACTTCACATTAACTTTATCCTAACTTAGGTTCATTACGAGATTGCATGAATGAATTAATCTCCAAGTTGTGAGAACTTTTCTTAACCTCAGAGTTTGTTCAGAGATCTAGCGCAAGCCCTCAGATTCATCTATCCTTGGAAACATGTGGCAGCATCATGTTAAATCTTTGGAAACCTCACTCATCCTTTACCTTAACTAACCTTAAGTCATTTGTAGATCACACAATTGAAGAAAATCAAAGTCATAGAAAGTTTCACTTTACCCTGAGTTAGTTTTGAGATTACGTGCACACCACACGATCAAATCAAGATGTACACCTTGCATTTAATCTCAACATTATTTTTTACTATCTTATTTCTTTGCGAGATCATGCACCAGCCCTAAGATCATCATTGTATTGATGGTTCAGATTTGATCTCAGATAACCTATACTTGACTTACTGGACTCGGGTTCTTAACTATAGTCTATCTTGAGATTTAGCGACCAAAGGAAAATCTAAGTCACTAGATGAAAAGCTAACTCCAGAGTTTATTTCGAGATTACACAAGAACCACAAGATCCTTTTTTAATCAACGATCCACATCATATCTGTGCAACTCGACTTTGGCTTAGAAATTAACCATGCTTAATTCAAGGTCTATCTAGATATCATACAACTAAGGGGGTCTCCAAGTCACAAGATAAAAACTTAACCCTTGAGTTTTCTTAGAGATTGCGCGTGAGCCACAAGATCAAAACAAGATCAATAGTGCGCATGAAATCTCCAAATATATCATGATATCATCTTTTTATGTGAGATAAAGCACCAACCACTCATCTTTTCTCTGATCAACGATCCTCACCAAGTCTCTAAATAATTTTGTGCTTCATAAAATCCTTACGAGATTAAACACCAGCCCCAGATCTCTGCTCTGATCAATGACCACAATCTTTTTCCGTGAAAAATCTACCAAAACTCAAACTTACCTTTCTTAGCCATGATCAAATCTATAGATTCAGTGACTGAAGGAAACTCGAAGTCACTGAATACTTTTCCTAACTCAAGTTATATTATGAGATCACACACCAACCCTACAATCAAGTTAGAAATAGAACTCGATCAACGACTTGCGCTAAATCTCTGAATAAACTTGTACTTTGTCTGACTTAACCTGACCTTTACTGTAGTTAAATCTAGAGATTGGGAGATAAACATGATTTCTAGGTCGCTAGATCATTTCTTAACCCTTGAGTTTATTCTGACATCACGCACAAGCCACATGATCAACACAAGAACTTAACAAGATCAACATTATATGTTAAGTCTCTGAAAACATCTGTACTTGGTCATTCCCTTTTGAGATCTAGCACGAGCCACACATCTATGGAAAGATCAACGGTCCTCGTTTAATCTCGAAACATTTCACTTAACCATGATACCATCTGAAGATCTTGCAACCAACAAAAATGAAAACCCTTGTCCTGACTTTGGGTCTATCTGGAGATCACGTGCAAGCCATTGGATGAAACCAAGAAAAGAACAAGATCTACGGCCCTAGCTAAATCTCCAAATAAAAATGTTAACATCACCTTTGTCTGGCGGTCATGCACCAACCACACGATCAAGACCAAGACAGAGAAAGATCTACGGTGTGTACAAAATATCTAAATATTCCATGACTTTGACTTATATCCTGAGATTACGCACCAACCATGAGATGAAAACTTCAAGAGAACTTGATCAACGACCTCCTCTGGATCATTGAATTAAAAAGAATATTTGGTTAGGGTTACAAGATTAAGAGATAAAGGCATAGAAAATCGTACATGTCTTAAAATATTTTATTGGCTTGGAAAAGTAACTCAAAAACATAACATGTCTCGAAGGGTTTAGAGTTTTATCCAAATTTGACACAATCAAGACTTAGGCTTTTAGCCAGAGGCCATGAATAATTGTAGAGACAAGGGGAAAGATCTTTGAACTATAGAAAATTCGCAAGTGCTAACATAGATATCATGATATTAGAATCAGAGAAGGTGATGAGTCGCAGACTGCATTTAAGATTGATGAAGGATTGTATGAATGGTTGGTAATTCCTTTTGGATTTTCTAATACACCAAGTAGTTTCATGAGGATAATTAATGAGGTTCTGAATAAATTTATACGAAATTATTTCATTGTGTATTTGGCTGATATCTTGATTTTCAGTGAGAGCAAGGAGGAGCATTTGATGCATGTTAATCAAGTATTGCAGAGGATAAGGGAAGAGAATTTGTTAATCAATCTTAAGAAGTGTACTTTCATGAAGGAGGAATTAGTGTATTTGTGGTTTGTAATATCTACTGAAGGGTTGAAGAGGGAACCTAAGAAAGTGAAATCCATTGTTGAGTGGCCTACACTGAATAATGTTGGAGAGGTAAGGTCATTTCATGGTTTAGCTAGTGTTTACCCAAATCTCATTAGAAAATTTAGTTCAATTTGTGGACTGATGATTGAAACCATGAGAGGAGATTGAAAGGAAGTCAAGTGGACACATGGAGCACAAAGAATTTTTTAATTTATGAAGAAAAAACTTGACAAAGAATCTAGTGTTATCTTTACTTGATTTCAATAAGGTATTTCAAGTAGATTGTGGCCCTAGTGGAAATGTAATTCAAGTTTTTTTAAGTCAATAAGGAAGACTCATTGCTTACTTTAGTGAGAGGTTGAATGATGCTAAGAGAAGGTATTCAGTGTATGATCATAAATTTATGCCATAATACAAGCCTTGAAGAAATGGAGACATTATTTGTTGCCTAAGGAATTTGTTCTTTATATTGATCATCAAGTGTCGAAGTACTTGAATAGTAAAGGTAAGTTAAATCAGAGGCATATGTGCTGGGTTGAGTTCATACAAAGCTATATGTTTGTGTTGAAATAGAAGAGTGGTATGTAAAATAAATTTATTGATGGCTTAAGTAGGAGAAGGAATTTTCTAACTAGAATGAACATTGTAGTATTGTGATTTCATGAATTAAAGATATTGTATAAGAATGATCTAGACTTCGCTAAACCTTGGAAAGCTTACATCAAACCTATCATTACAGCCAAAAGTAAGTGGTTGGATTATCTTATTTAGGATGTAATTTTATTAAGAGGTAGTTAGTTGTGCATACCTATAAGTTAGATGAGGGATAATCTAATTAAGGAGAAACATAGTGGAGGATTGGTCTGACATTTTTGCATATTGATAAGATAGTAGCTTTGGTGAGTGAGAACTACTTTTGGATGCAAGTTCAGAAGGATGTGAGGAATCTTGTTCATAATTATAAAGTGTGTCAAGTTGCAAAAGGTAGTACTTAGAATGTGGGATTGTGTTAGAAATGAAAAAGAAATATGTAAAAATGAACAATACCAGGAAAGAATCTAAGCGAGTGAATGCATAAAAGAAATATTACCATAAACAAGGAGAGAGAAAGCTCCAAGATTCAACACAAGAAG
>MU227940.1:5113543-5131179 GCA_018584345.1 Thuja plicata | reverse complement strand
TAAATAATACAACCAAGGGATAATAAAAGATACATAAAATAAATTATCCTCACAAGAGGACAAAATAGGTGTAGGGATTCCATAGGAATCTCCTACTTACATAATGCAAGTAAAGATTAATTTCTAATAGATTGTCTAGACCATTGACAGTACCAGTCAGACCTTGGGAAAAGTCTGTATGGATTTTGTGCTTAGATTGTCATTGAATCGGACAAGATATGCTTCATTTTTTTTGGTTGTAGATAAATTTTCTAATACGACACACTTCATTCCTTGTAAGAAAACTGAAGATGCCATACATGTAGATGATTCATTTTTGAAAGAGATTGTGAGGTTACATGGATTACCTACAAGAATTGTTTCAAATAGATATAGAAGTTTTGTTGGCTATTCTTGGAGAATGCTTTGGAAGAAGATGAATTCTGAATTAAAATACAATTCAAATTTTCGTCCACAACCCTATGGACAAACAAAAGTTGTGAATAGGAGTTTAGAAAATTTGCTGAGATGTTTGGTTGGAGACAAGCTAGAAAATGGAGATTTATTTTTTCCTCAAGTAGAGTTTGCATATAATAGTTCAGTAAATAGGAGTAGAGGGAAAACACCATTTTAAATAGTTTCCAGTTTTAATCCTAAAGGAGTGGAAGAATTAAGGAATATCAATCATGATGTTAAGAAGAGTGTTGAAGGAGAATATTTTGTAGAGGTTATAAAAACATTGCATGAAGGATTTAGACATCATTTGGAGAAAATGAACCAATAATATAAGAGAAGAGTTTATATGAAGAGAAGACATGAGGAATGCCAAGTAGGTGATGAAGAAAATATATACTACATAAGGGTAGATTTCATGTTGGAACTTATAATAAGTTGAGGATGAAGAAATTTGGACCTTGTAAGATCTTGAGGAGATTTGATTCAAGGAATGATTATGAATTTCAGTTACCATAGGACATGGACATATCACCTATATTAAATGTTATTGATTTATATCAATATGATGAGTCATATTTCAATAGCAGTGATGGATCAGATGCAAAACAAAAGTATCTTCAGAAGCAGATGGTTCAGATAGAGAAGATTTTGGATAAACAAGCTGGTAGAAGTAGAAGAGGTAAGAAGTACATGGAGTATCTTTTCAAATGGAAGGACAAACCCATGGAAGATTCTTCATGGATTTATTAAGATGAGGTTGACTATTTTGGTTTTCCTTTGGCCCCAACAAAGTGAGAGGCTCTCTTCTCAAATAACCCTGGGTGTCTAATGCAGGAGCATCTTCGGTCCTTAGCAATCTTGCATCAACCAAAAGCATTTGTCTTCCTATTTTCCTATTTGATTAGTCTAGTGTTTCTTTTTGTAATCCTTCTGTTCTTAATTTTTGTGGCTACAATCCTTTTAGCATGTTCGTGGATTTTTTTATCACACTCCTTGGATCATGCATCATTTGGTTACTTCACATTCAAGATCTTTCAAAATCTTGGAAAGATTGTCTTGTTCATCATTTTCTAGCCAATCTTCATATTTTTTGATCACACATGGTTTTCCCAATCGAAAAAGCTTAATAGCTCATTTCTTGATGATGTCAAGTGTTTGGCCAACCTATTTTAGGGATCACATTTCATGTCCCACTCTTTGGATAAATATCCTTATAATTTTGGGTCATGGCCTATCTGTGGAATATGTTTTCTTTTTGAATTGGGAGATGTAATCTTTCTGGGCCAAGCTAATGGTTGTGAGGGCCTTATATACTCATGTAATTTCTTTCATAAAGCAGGATAGAAATAGGAGAGAGACATAATAGAATAGTATCTTAGCATTTGTAGGATTTTGATCAATAGATCGAATGAAAGAGAGTTTCTACAAAATGTTCATATAGCTATTGTTGACCGCAGATGGTATAAAATATAACGTACAGAAGGTTCTAATGAGTCATGTAAGTGTGGGATATATCACTATTTATAGTTTTTCTTATAACTAATAATAAGAAGGCTGATCTTACATTCATTTCCTCTTATTTCTTTTTTATTCTATTGTGTGACTATTGCTACAATGTTAGGTTGAGCTCAATGAGTTCCCACTATCCTTGGTTGCATTATATTGGAACATCTATTTTATCACCACTCACTACATCTACAACTTCCTCAAGCTTCTCAGCTACATATTTACTTGATGCCAAAAGATCTTCAAATTTCATGATCTTCTCTCCAATTAATGGATCATCCTCTTATGGTCCATGATCAAATACCAAGCCCTCATATACCTATTCAAAATCCTCTACCTTATAAACTTATTTATCTTATACTACCTACACCTACAAGTTATTTTTCTCTCCATCACATTCGCTGGTGTCACTCACAAATTGGAAATCCACCAAGATAATTTTCTCCTCTATTCTCTCTTTATCTCATTTCTTTTCTTTTCTTGTGTGGGATACTTTCACAACTTTCTCATTCTATTTTCATATATCATTCTTCAAGATATTACTCCCACCCGATAATAATGCTCCCAATATCACTCCAAGAACAAAACCATCATGGGCCTCTTCATGTACAACTTCATCACCCTCTTCTTCAAATTCATCATTTCCTCATTTGTACAATCCTTTTCTCACCTTCGCCATTTCTTTCAATGTCAAGATCTCAATTTCTTAGGAATCCATACACTTGCAACAATCCTTTTGAACTCTACACAACTATTTCAAACTTCTAAGTGTAAATTATCTTATAGTTTGTGATTAGTTTATATAACTCCTCTCTTTACTAGTAGGTCATGGTGTATATTTCTTGATGTTTTGTAGGGTAAAAACACAATAATCTGTCACCTTTTAGGCTAACTTATCAGCACTGTTGAATTTTAGTATTTCTAACTAAACATTAATTTTGGTCAAACATATAGTCTATCTAGATTCATTCTAGCTAAGTTAAATAAGTTCTTTAATTTTTTCAATTGGAAATGTCTATTAAATGTATGTTTTATACCACTTTGAGTCCAATTACTGTAGAAATAAAAGTATTTTAGAAAAAAGTGACGTTTCAATAACTCCTAGTCTTTTTAATGATATTTTTAAAAAATACAAAAATATGCTTTTGTAGAGATCAGAGTCAAGAATGTCCTCATATAGGTTTTATAGTATTTTAATTAGACATAGACTATTTTAATTAAAAATATTGAAATTAGGTATTTTAATAGTCAAGCACTCGTTGATTCAGAAAATATAAAAAAAAAGATAAATCAATTCAAAACAAATTTAAAATCGTAGAAAACACTAGACAAGAGAATCATCTTCAATAATATGTAATTTATTTGGTTTTTGGTATATTTTTGATAGGGGAAAAGTGGCGGGAGACAAAAACTGTTGATTTCAGATAAGTTCAACTTTGAAAACTTATAAGGGCAAAACTATAGATCAAAAAAACTTCTTTCTTTTTTTCTACACTAGCTATACATGTCATCTAAAACATATTCTAAAATTGGAGGAAGAAAAAATGTTTTACTTATAATGATTTGGCGGGAAGTAAACTCCTTGATTTATAGTATTTTCAGGAAATGAAAAATACACCTAAAATTTTCAAAAAGAATATTAATTTTTGTTCAATTTTTTTTTAAAAAAATTATAGGCATATAATTCATCCTATTTCACACATTTCTTTAGTTTACATCATCTTTAAGTTCTCAACATAAATGTCACTTTTATGCCCTTGAAGTTTTACAATTTTGGTGTTGTTAACCTTTTCCTTTGTAAAAGGGTGACAAATTATTGTGCTTTTACTATGTAATCTATCAATAGACTCGTGATATATGGCACCATTTGATGCAAGACAACAAAATCTTTCCTATGCAAATTATAAATTCACACACAAGAAAGAATCACTCATCACAATTTTAAACCTTAACACAATTATAATATTGTGACAAACAACTTCTATTTTACTAAATTTTATATAGAAGTAAAACTAAATAGATCTACAATTAATTATTTACAAAGTTTGGCCCTCTACCAGTCTCTCTCTCTACTCAATATATCTCCAAAATGATTCAATTCCTTATTCTCTCACCTGCATATGCTGGTAATGTGTTCAACTTGTTCTCAACTCTCTATTACTCCAGGTCACTTTTTTCTTCTACAATTCTGAATGTTACCTTCTTTATGTCCTCAACATTCTCTTTTCTTGGGTTGATATTACTCAAGACCCCTCCTTATTTTACTTCCCACTCTTTTTGGTTCACATTTATTAATTAACCTTTCTTGTAGAACTTCCTAAAATCTATGTAGTCCCCCTCTTATACTTCACCCCACACATCTCCCCTTTTCCATATGATAAAATATTTTTTATTGTATCAGTTGGTCAATTCTCCATTTTTATGAGAAAATAGTCCCCAATCTATTGATTGTGCCTCTTCATTTGGATCATCATGGCTATATCTCTTTAGTTTCATCAACTCTTCCATGATTCTTTAATATTTTCCCAAAGACTACATGTTTGAAAATGGGAATTAGACAATTTCATCGGAGAAGGCATGGGTGATTGTTTCCTATTGTCAAGTTTTGGTTGTCAATGAATTTGATGTCTTTTCCTTGGCTAATATTGACTCATCTACTTCATTTGGATATCCTCCTCCAACTCTTCTCTTCCTCACATCACGCATTTCCTCTTTATGTCCTGACTTCTTGACCATTTATATCAAGAAAATGAAGCCTTAAAGATACCATCAAAGGTTAGAAAATTTGGCTTTACGCTGTCAATGCATTTATAAAAAATCCATTTAAATTATTCTTAGATGGAATTATTTCTTCAAAACTCTATTTAACAAGCTATGAGGGTGATGGAAAAGGTTGTAGATTGGGTTTAGTCTAGCCAGTTGTATTTGTTAAATATTCTAAGGCATTATTTCAAATAGCTCATAAACCTTGTCAACATTTCCACACTTTGAAAATATACGTGGTAGTTGGAACTTCACATCTGACAAAATTCATTACCAAATTATATTTTAAACTTTTGTTTGACTCTTTAGGGGATATGCCAACGAAAACACACCAAAACAAACCAAAATTCCAGGAAGAAATAAAATCAACAATATTTTTAAATGTTGACCATGAATCTAATTAGATTCTCTTGCATCACTTTATAACATGGATACATAATAAATAATATTTTTATTTCTATTTAACATCATTATGGTAGTACATGTTTACCTATAGCTAGACTATAAAATATGTAGTCAATAATTTAATATAGATAGAAGAGTTAAGAGAAAACCACATATGGACTCCAAAAACTAAGGGAACCTAAAACCATACTATGATGAAACCCAAAGCCCCATTGTGCTACACATTGATAAATTCAAAAATTTAAAACAAAAATTTGCATTCCTCTAACTACAATTCATGGGAATACATACTAAAAAATCTTTCTCTAACTTGAGGTCACTATACATGTCTCTCTCTCTCTCTCTCTCTCTCTCTCTTGGAAATATGAAAATGGTTTAAATTGGATCAAATAAATTTATAATTGTGGAGAATGAAAAATGAACCAACCTTGAGACTAGTTAAAATACCAAGGGATAAACCAATCCTTGCATCACCTCACTTATACTAGCACTTTAGTAAGGTAGGGTGATCAAGACAACTTAAATTATAAATGTATGTATATATTTTAAATTTTAAATGGTATAATGCAAAGGTAAAATAACTAGAAATAAATCAAGTACACTAATTGTTAAAAATGTTTCAACTATAAAAAATGAAAGAAATATGAGGACTAACATCCAAAATCTGAGAGCTTACTACCTCAGGCACTAGTGAAAGTCAAGGATAATAGCATAGATACAAGACATCTGCATGGCACACATTCTTTCAATACATATAGCTCTTCAAGTACTTCAGTGAAACTATAGAATTTCTCGCTAGCACTGCTCAAATAACCATCTCTAGCAACAAATTCCCTAGCCTTTCCAATCTTTAAAGTAGACTTAAATGTTGATTCAACCTTAGAAATAATAGGCACACTATTGTCAAAATCATGAAGTTCAAATGTAATTAACTTACCAATAGTTGCGTCCAGTGAAACATTCATTCGGGGTATAGATCTCGGCTCTTGTATAGCACATACACGAATAGCATAACTTGGTAGTAGGGTTCTCAACATTTTTATTGTAACATCATCCTTTGTTATGATATCACCAGCTCCTGTCATAGAATTCATAGCCTCCTCAATTATTTTCTTATATTGTATTATGTTCTATCATTCCTTCATCCTCATAGAGTCAAATTTTCATCTCAAACTTCCTTCTTTAGCCTTATTAACATGTTGATCTCCACCATAGGTAAAAAAAATATTATCCCACATATGTTTTGTAGTAGTACACCCATCAAGATCATCAAATTCCTAGTCAATAAGTGTAGAAGAAATCTCAATCATGACTTGTGTGTGTTCATATTTCTATCTTTGCTCACTGATAGTCAAAGGTGTAGTAGTAGGTGATATATATTCATTCTCAAGATAATAAAGTGCATATTCTCCTACTCCAGACACATGAAACCTCATTCTAATTTTCCATGTAGAGAAAAGATCCCTATTCAACTTTGATGCTTCCCTCTTATACATCTTTAAATGTTAACTCAAGTCCTTTAGACTTATAACTACAGAGTAAAAAGGCTCTGATACCAATTGTTGGTCTCACTGAGAGGTGGGGGGTGGTGAATCAGACAAATAGAAATTAAACTCTTAAAAATATACTCATTGATTCACTTGGTAAGTAATGAATATAGTAAATAACCAATTCACCAAATACACAAGTAGCAATCAATCATTCAAACTTAGCAACATCAGATTAACTCATTAACACATGATATAACTCTTTGACATGGGGTTTAATGAGGAAACCCAATTTGGGAAAAAAGCTCTGTGGGAATTGTAACCCACAATAAAAATTGCACCTTTCTGAAGTGCACTGGGTTAAGAACTTATCCTCTTAAAGATTACAAACATATTTTATAAATGTGACCCTGTTACGGGATTTTCCTTAGATATATTAATATCTTCACCCTATTAGGAGTGGCCTTGTTAGAGGGCTTCAAACACTCTTTTGGAATGTTACCTAAGTCTAGGTTTTACAAATAGGATAGTTAAATCTACTTGGTTAAGAGATTTATTTGTTACAAATATTAATAAGAAATAGTAAACTTTTTTCTATAAAAAATAGCAACTCACTATGCTTGGATCAGATCCTTTATGCTCAATTGAATACTAGAATCACATACTCCATTTATATCTTTCTCAAACTATAAATTCTATGATCTGTCTTTCTCCGTTCTGCTCGGTAAATGTTGTTCTTTAGCTTCTTTCCTTCTTTTCTCAATTTTCTAGTAGCTTTCACCCCATGTTAATATCATTCCTTATATAGCCATAATTTTTCCTGTTAATCTCCTTAATTTTATTTTCCTTCCTTTGCACTCAGTCATTCGATCATCTTCTTCAATTTCTCAACTCAATAAACCAGATCACTTTTACCTAGGAACTTGTAACTTTTCTTGGAACTTTCACTTTTCTTTTTAACCACTTGGTCTTCACCTTAGATCTTCATATTGAATTTTCCCATTCATATATCTTGTAAAAAAAATCATTTAATTCATTTCCTCATCTAGCGCATCATCAATTCATATTAAATCATCATTTAATATCTATATACTGTACTCGGTAAAACCTGCTTTGCAACTTGGTAACTGACTTCATCACTTCTTAGTTCTCTAACTTTCTCTTGGTGCTTGGTAACTATAACTGACTCACATTAAATTCTAGAAACTGACTCATTCTAACTCGGTAAAGTATCTCTTCCAGTCATAACTTAACTCACTACAGTTCCCTACTTTATAAATCAAATGTACCGATTTGATAACATCAAATATATAGTAGAAAAAAACTATAACATAATTACTTCATCATTGTTTGATCTGTATTTGTCACCCATTTAAATTCTCCTCTTAAGATATGATAACTCAATAAAAATAAATTAATCAATTTCTTGACATCAATGAAAAAAAAACAAATGATCTAACCATTTCTACAATCATGATACTCAATATCACTCTGTGTTCATCATCTCCATCAGATAAAAATTAGTTAATCAACAAGGTAGAATATAATAAGTCTTTTGGTACTTCTAACAAGGTACTAATCAGTTTTAGCAGGGCGAACCCTATAGAGGGTATTGTAGCTCCTAACAGGGAAACTTTTTTTACTATAGTAAGGTGATTTGTGGGTGTCATCCCCACCGTGGTTTTTTCCCTCTAACAAGGGTTTCCACATGAAAAATTTGTGTGTCATATGTGACGCTTTTGTGGATGCATGATTTTTTTTCCCTATATTTTGTATTATTGGTTGTATGTTTCATTAGTTGGAAGTTGTTGTTTAGCTTTGTAATATTGGTGGTGAAACTTCTTTAGTATTTGTTTACACTGATTCACCCCCCCCCCCTCCCCTTAGTGCATGTTCTTACTAACAATTGGTATCAGAGTATTGGTCCTCTTGGTATTAATCTTAACTGCTTGAGGAAAAGATCCCTAATAGCCAACATGGAATGTTATAGGTATGAGAAACAACTTGATGATGCAAATAGTGTAATCAATGAACAAAAGGAAAAGATTAGGCACTCCCTTGCTAAAATAAGAGAACTCACTGAGAAACTAATGGAAAGTCAAGATTACATTGAGAAACCATTTGAAGGAAGTGATTCTAAAGATTTTGTGGAATAAATTGTAAATATGATAGATAAGAAAAATGGACTTAAACAAGAGGTGGCTAATCTAAAAAGAGAGCTTGAAATTATGTTGGCCAGGATGTGTGAAGAACTTGAAGGAAGAAGAACTACTGAGGATACAAAGAAAAATGTTGAAGATGCCCTAAAGGCTAAAGATGAAACCCTAGCTGAAAATTTTGAGAAACTATTTAGATTGGAGAAAGAAGTTGTTGTATGTATTGAACACTTACATATCACAAATAAAGATTTAATATTGACATCACAAGAGAGAGTGAGGTATTGAGGAAAGAGAATGATAAGATGAAAGAACTTAAAAATGCAAATGATCTATTGGAGAAATTAAATAAGAGTTCTGCTAAAATTGGTGAACAAATTGCTACGCAGAGGAGGAATGGAGAGAAACAAGGTTTAGGTTTTTCAAACTTTGAAACTGGTGAATCATCTAGCACTAAGGACATCACTACAAGATAAAAATCAACACCTAAGGTGAACAATAACAATGGTAAGAGAAGGTATAAACATATATGTTTTAATTGTCATAAGGAAGGTCATACTGCTAATGTATGATGGTTTAAACCTATTGGTTTTAATGTTAGACCTAGAGGTGCTACTGCTAGATCATATAATTCCTATGGTAGAGGTGACAAATACTATGATAGATCTAATGCATTCCAAGGAAATTGTTATTACTGAAATAATTTTTTACATAAAGATAATGAGTGCAAAGAAAGAATCAACAGTCAGTGGTCATATGATTACAACAGTTAGAGACCTAATAATTAGGGTAACCGATCAAATATTACATGTTCTATCTATCACAACAATGGGTATATGGATGTGAATTGTAGATTGTGTTCAGCTAGAGGAAATACTATACCATGAAATCTAAAAAATATGGTTTGTTGTTTTTATAATAAATTTGGTCATCTTGCTATATCATGCAGAGCAAGAAAGTATACTAGAGGCCAACCGGTGAATAAAGGTGCAAATGATAAAGGTAAGAGAATTATTGATGTTGAGGAACTCAGAAGTAAAATAAAAAATAGATGGGTGAAGAAAGGTGAATTGAAATATTCTAAATTGACTGATAACTCCACCGATTCAGGAAGTGTGGAGAACCCAATGGTGAACTAAGTCTGATATGACTTAGGGGGAGCACTAAAAGGAAAAATCCAAAGAACCCCTACTAGTAAATGATCGGTAAGATTCATATGCATATTGAGATGCCTATTTGTGATTTATGATGATAGTAAAGATAAAGTCCTATATGTGGTTTTGTGCGTACATATAATGATTGTTTTATTATAACCATTAAGATTGTTGAAAACACTATTTAATTGTTGAAAGAAATGACTATATTCTCAATGATCTATATAGATGGGAAAGTAAACACCTTTTTTACTATACATTCTTATGAGTTTACTGGAGAGAATTTGTATACATTCTTAAGAGATTGTGAGAATTTCTTATATGTTACTTGAGATTTCAAGCTCAGTGAATTATATCGGTTGTCAAAGTGCACCTATCATTGAAATTGGAGGTTATTGCATATTGAGAGAAGATTCTATAGGAGTATTACTACTAACAAATAATTTTTTTTCATTATGGATACTCATGTGATGATGAATGTCGTGGATGATCAAGACCCATATTCAAGCTACATTTGTTGAGGGCTAATGAGAATGATCTTATGGGTGCCCTATCTTTGATACCCTATGGTGTATTGAAAACTAAAGACATGTGTTTGTTCATACACTACAAGCTAGAAGAACTTGGAGCTAATGAAATCTCTAATTAATTCCTTACTCTGAGCAATGATGTAAAGGTGAAGGACGAGCATATCCATTTGGTCAATAAAGATTTTACATATGCAAACATGAGATTCTTGATGATTTTAATCTAAAATGGATAAGGTATGTGCTGAGCAGAGTACATGATCATTTTATTTGGTTGGAAAAACCTCATGTAAGACCACTAAGGAATTGATCAATCATGTTACTAGATTTTGTGTGACCAATGAGGCACCAACTCTAGAGACTATTGCTGCTATTTTTGTTACTTTCTTGACCAAATCTAAACAAGATCAATGAGAAATAAATATCAAAGATATTGAAGACAAAGAAGTGAGATTTTCTTCAATGGTGGTTGGATACAAAGTATATCAATCCAGTCGGTTGAACAATGTACTTGGTGGAACAATTCATGCTACATCAAGAATGGTAAAAGAGGATGCAAAGTATGACTTGTGTGTAATTTTAAGGAGCTAATTATTTTTCAACATGAAGAAGATCAAGAAAGACAAGAAGCAATCATTCAATTATGGTTCAATCCTGGTATGCATATTTTTCTATCTGTATAATCAAGTTCCATGAATAGTTCCTATTACATGGATAAAAGATCAACCCGTAGTTATGAAAATTAAGAAATGCATCAGGACTTTAGGAGATCATTACAATATTGTCATATGGGGATAATTTAAATATTTTGAAGAAAAAATTCATTTAAAAGAGACAATCCAAAACAATATAGTTGAAAAGTACAAGGATGATAATTTTTTCTAGTAGATATAAATACTTGTATGTTGTAGGTAGTGCAAACTAGAACTTCTTGGGTACCAACTATGGGTTATGAAGTTGAAGGTACCTTAGTTACTTTACATGTTGATGTACTTTTTTTGAAACCTATTAATACATCTACACCTAGATTTGGAACTTTTGAGGAGTCATCATTGAAAATTCATAGTGAACTGAAGGCACCGGTAACCCAAATAAAAGTAAGGAAACAAATTGAAAATATATCCAAAATGAGTGGCATAACACAAGAGATGATGACTAATCTTAGGAACAAAATAGAAAGTGAGAAGGTACACACATCTACTATGATTGGAAACAAGAAAATAGATGGTGGAGTTAAAGAAGTTACACCTCAGAGAATCACTAGGATTTATACATTAAAACATACACAATCTACTACTCCTACTATGACTAGGTCACAAAAGAAGTCACCTGTGACAATTCAGAAAACTAATAGAAGCCAGAAAGAGAATACATTTTTCTACAAAGAGTCAAAATTTAAGAAGGAAAGTAAGGATAAAAGCGAGGCAAAAGAAGTTCAGACTAAATCTGATAAGGAACAAGAAGAACTAAGAGCTAGTGGGAAGAAGTTATCTATAGTAGGAAACCTAGTATGAAATCTATAAAATTTACTGATACTATTACATTTGATAGCATAATTCAAGATTCTAAAGAGAATGGAAGAATGAAAAATGTGTGAAGTGTTTTGACACATGTTACACGGAAGACAAGAAGAAGATATAAGATGAAGTTGTAGAGAGTCTACATACTTTTTGCAAAACACCTAGTGAGCTATACAAGGAAATACTTAAGGAACTATTTAAGGAAGTTGACAAGAGATGGAGAGAATATTTGAAGCTTGATAGAGTAATGATGGAACAAGAACTTACACTATTTTAACCTGGATAATCAACCAATGATGTGAATGTAAATGTTGCAACAATGAGATGAGAATTCAAGACAAGAAACATAGTAAAAATGATTCTCATAGGAGAAACACAATTGGTAAGAGATGATACAGTGGAGTTATGGAAAAATTTATTGAAATTTCAGACATAAACCAACGATAAATTAGTAGAAGAGAAGGAAAAGATCAAGAGTATATTGTTGAAGAAATAAATGTTGCAGTCATAGATAATGGATGTACCTAACCAAATACAAAACATTAATACTCAAACTCAAATGGATGTACCAAGTGATCAGACTGGAGAGAAAGTAAAAAAAATAAAAAGCCAAAGAGAAAAAGATTGGTGAATATGTACAATCAGTGAAGAGGAAATTATACCTAACCAGTGAAGATATCACACAAGAGAAGAGAAAAACTATAGAGTCTACTAGTTCTAAGGAAGAAGATGAAGTGAACCTGAAGATGAAGAAATCAAAGAAACTATTGGTTTTACTAAAATGTGTCCTAAGGAGCTGATGAAGATGTCTGAGTAGCTTAGAGAGAAAGAAGAAAGAGATAGGTTAAACAGAAAGAAGAAGAAGGTCAGTGTACTAAAAGGAGAAAGTAACATAATTGGTAATATGGTAGCTGATGTACAATTTGATAAATAATATAAACCTATTGATCAACTGGCTATTTTGGTTAAAGCAATTTCTGATCAAGTACCTAACTTGGAGAATGTACCTATGAAGTTTGTAATGAAAGAGTATGAGAAGAAATGAACTAAAAAGTTGAAAGAGATTATATTAAAGTAGAAAAAGAGTCACTTGCAGTTCTAGTAAAAAAATTAAAGGATATCTTATAGGAGGTAGGATAGTTACTTGTAAAAGTTTCCAAGTTTACATCATTTACAAAGGATCTAGAGAAGAAGAGAGAGGAATCTCAACAAGAGATTAATGCTTTGGTTACAAAGTTTGATCCACTAACTAGTTTAACTTTAGAATACAACACTAAGGTCAAAATGATTTCATTCAACATGAAGCAGTTGCAAGAAGAGAAAGACAAAACAATTAGATCACTTATGCAATTGTAGACCTACCCAGCTCCCACCAAAGATCTTATGCAATAGAATGTGAGTGATGCAGAAACAATACTAAGTCTACCAGAGGTGAGTACTTTGAATGATATAGAAGGGGCAACATTTGTAATACATGGATAGATTCTATCTATGGTATTCTTAAAAGAGTCATGGGAAAAGTCATTGGAGTGAGAAAAGACACTCATCAAGGATGCCTTTGATAGAATGTAATTTTAATTTTTATACTTGCAATATTTTTCGTTGTTGACAAAATGGGGAGATAGATGTGAGTGAATGCATAATGTAAGGGGAGGATGATTTGAATGAGTATGTAAGATTTTACAGACTTGTGCATGGTAGAATTTTGATCTTATACATAGATGGTTATAGAAAGTTTTTTCCATCAATGCCAAAGGGGGAGATTGTTGGCATTATGGTAGTTTTTGGAGGAGATCTGCAGATCAGTCATTTTTTGACACATAATTGATTGTCATTAATGAAAAAATGCTCAATAAATATGATTGGAGCAATTGGTAAGATCCGTACATGATCGGTAAAGGAAGATATAGTTAACTATGTTGATCGGTGTACATGAGGAATATAGGAAGAACAATTTTAGTCAGTTAAATTGGTAGTGGTTGAGTTACAGAGAAAATCAGGTGATGCAATCTTAGAGGAGACATTTATATGGCATGAGGAAGGCATGGTTATAATTGTGACAACTAATTCAATGATTGGAGTGAATTATATTTTTTATGTGGAAGATAGTGTACCTATCGGCTCACTAATCAGAATTTCATGATGAATCAATTAAGGCAGTGGATCTACGGTCGATAATAATCTATGGAAATGCATATTACATTTGGAGATGATGTGTTAGGTATGATTTATGATGATTTTGAGGAGTTTGATAAGTATTTTTTATGACTTGGATGGAACATTTTTAGGTCTTAAACCACTTAAGAACAAATTATATAAGGAGATCTAAATTGTTTGATTTGGGGTTACGATCGTATTTTGAAGTGCAGAAATTAGGGTTTGAAGAAGAAGAGATCATTATAGAGTTAGAGAGAAAAGGAGTAGAAAGGATCTGATAGACAATCAATTCCATTCTATAGATCATTGTAACTATTATTTTCCTAAAAGTTGCAACAATTTAAATCCCTTAACCTAGTAGATCTTAACAGGTTTTGATTGTAAATCCTTTAACAACCTAACTTATTTAGGGAAGGTTTAAATCCTCTATCAAGGTAGAATCTAACAAGTGTTTTTGTACTTCTAACAAGGTACTAATCACTTTTAACAGGGTGAACCCTAGAAAGGGTATTATAGCTCCTAACAGCGGAATCATTTTAACTGCAGTAAGGTGATTTGTGGGTGTCATCCCCACTATGGTTTTTTTACCTCTAACAAGGGTTTCCACATGAATAATCTATGTGTCATATGTGATTATTTTTTGGACACATGATGTTGTTTACCTCTATTTGGTATTATCAGTTCTATGTTTCATTATTTGGAAGTTGTTGTTTAGCTTTGTTAGATCGGTGGTGAAATTTCTTACGTATTTGCTTACATTGATTCACCCCCCATTTTAGTGTCTGTTCATACTAACATAAAGTAGGGATCTTTGCATGGTCTACTCTACCAAAAAGGATTATGGCACTAGATTGTTTTTCAAATTGGGATTTTTAGGCTTATCCATGCGTGTTTAATGTAGGAATCATGAGAAAAATATGTATCATCTATTTCTTGGATTTCCTTATGCATAATATTATTGGCATTGATTCTGCATGAAACCAAGGTGGAAAGGTTTCCTCCCAAACAATATTCTAAGTCTATTCTAGTGTTGGCCTAATATTGAAAGAAACACTACATATGGAAATATATGGAAGTGGCCCTTCCATTCTCATATGGAAATAATGAAAACAAGTGAAAATAAGGATTTTTTACAATAAGGAAATGCACATACCTCATTACAAAATAATTATTGATCCTCCAATCATAGAGATGTCATAGGTTGGGGATGGCAACTCAATGGCCATATTGAGAAGAGAAATGGTTAAGTATTCACCTTTAGAGCATTGATGGTGGAAGATGAATTTTGATTGTTCATATCCTGGAAACATAGGAAAATCTGGTGTTGGATGGATAATTAGAGAGTGGACAAGTAAAACCATCATGAAATTATCTAAACCACTAGCCAATAACACAAAATATAAGCAAAATACATTGTTGTCATCCATTAACTTCTTCTAAGTAAAAAACTTGTTGTTTGAAGACTAGAGATTAAAGGGGAATCAACACTAATTGTAGATGCATTACATGAGGAATGCACCCCCAACTAGAAATTAAAGGAATTTTTGAAAAAAAAAATCTTACAAATAATGATTTCTTTTGATGAGGTTACCATAAAATACGCATATCAAGAAGACAACCTAGATGCTAAAAGGTTAGCAAATCAAGGGACTAATGTGATAAAAATATTTCAAGCAGATCTCATGTATACCTTAATGTGATATAAGATGATCTTGTCACCCCAAATGAAATTAAACCCCATCACATCCCTACAACTCTGCCAATAATTTGAGCTTGAATTTTTATTACATGACATTTCCTCATTCGAACAAGATTTCTTTGGAAATTGGAAAATACACCCCAATTGGTGTGTCCTTGGTATTTTGTGGCAATCAATTAAGCTTACAAAGGAAAATGCATTTAAGAACAATAATAATTATTCTCGTGTGGAAAACACAAATTGGAGATTCTCTTTCTGTAAGTGGTAATCTACTTACCAAAATGATAATATATCAATTGGTGTGTCCTTGATATTTCATGGCAATCAATTGAGCTTACAAAGGATAGTGCATTTAAGAACAATAGTTATTGCACTCGTGTTTCAAAATACAAATTGGAGGTGCTCTTTCTATAAGTGGAAAGACTTACCAATATGGCAATATATCAATTGATGTGTCCTTGTTATTTCATGACAATCAGTTGAGCTTACCGAGGTCAGTGCATTTAAGAACAACAATTACTACGCTCATGTGGAAAAACAAAAATTGGAGGTGCTCTTTCTATAAGTGGCAAGAGTTACCAAAATGGAAATATTTCAATAGAATAGCCGTCAATTGCTTGTTTGGATTAGTAGAGATCATGGAGTGCCCTATTAGACTAATAAGTAGAAAAAGGTAGATGGTCTTTTTAAGTTTCATTTTGGAGCTTCAACGATAGTTAGTTTGGAATGATAAATATTCTAACAATAGATGCCATTAGGATGATTCTTGGCAAAGAATTTCTAACCTTTGTAGCTTGATATCGGGTTAATATAAACATACTCTCAAGGTCCCTAGCCTCGTTGTTGGACTTAGGTGGAGAAAATGTTGACATGTTTCTTTTTCTATGTGAAATTTTGAAGGGCATGTTTCTTATTTTAGCTCTCTTCATCTTGATGATGGATCACAAAGTGTGATTGGAGACATTGATGCTTAAATCTTACAAACAATTTAATCTAGAAACTACTATATCTTGATATCATGTATTGTGGAAGCCTCTTATCATTGAATTTATATTCATATAAAATTTAATTCAAAGTTCTTATTAAATGTATTTCATATGATATAGAAAAAATTAAATCACAAAGTTAATACTAATTTTTAAGTATAATTTCATTAAAAATATTATTAGATAGATATTAATTTTATAAATAAGCCATTCATGATTTACTGGGTACAACAAACATTCCACTGAGGCAGGCTATCCGGTTGAAGAATTCGACAAGCATTCCATCTTCGACCCTTATGTTGACATTGGTCCCAGATTTGAATTTGCCCTCGCCAAGTAAAATTTGTTTGATCAATAGACACGATTTGCAAATGGATGTGGGTGTTCTGATGGTAGATCCACGACAGCTTAACATTGATGGTTGGGGCCCTGAGGTTTACAGTCATCCTCTAGCTGGATGGGAGCATGCTTGGGTTGATAGGCACCACAAGTCAGATTTTATGCGGGGAGATACAGTGGTGATGGATGAATGATCTTCCAGATATCAAAGAGCTCTAAATTTTGTTTTAATCAGTTTTTGGTTGTATAATATTCAAAAGTGTCATTTTGCATACTTCATACTCATTTGGAGTATATTAAATGGGCATATTCCTAGTTACAAGTATGTGGACAAAAATAATGTAGTATGTAGACTGATTGTCTATATGAAGGATATGTTTGTAACTTTTGTAATCAAATTTTGGCTCCTAGTTGAAAATCGTAATATATTATTACTTTGTAATGAACAATGATATCAGGTTTTCTTTCTCGTTCTTTCCCGATTGAGTTCTCGAACCAGTAT